>PVKV010017493.1:0-47544 GCA_004027835.1 Alouatta palliata
TCCAGTCTATCATCGATGGGCATTTGGGTTGGTTCCAGGTCTTTGCTATTGTAAACTGTGCTGCAATGAACATTCGTGTGCATGTGTCCTTATAGTAGAATGATTTATAATCCTTTGGATATATACCCAGTAATGGGATTGCTGGGTCAAATGGAATTTCTATTTCTAGGTCCTTGAGGAATCGCCACACTGTCTTACAGATTTTAACCTATGGGTGGAGGACACAAACATTCAGACCATAACAATCCCCATCCCTTTTATTCTCTGTTACTGCACTTTATTTCTTCATGACATCTACCACAATGTGTAGGTATAATTAAGTGTGCACTTCAATGCTTCTTTATTTTCTGCTTGGCTCTAATGCCAAATTTTAAGTTATCATAAAAATGAAGACCGGTTTTGTATTACTCACTGTTGTATTACCTGGAGAGTAATCCATAGTATGGACTAAATAAACTGCCATTTTTTAAGTAATTGAAAGAACCTAAGTAACTGCTAATTGTTAAGCAATTTGCTCTCTGAATTAAACTTTGGAGAGCAGACTATAAGACAGGAAATAGATACAGAGATGTTCCAGAAAGCACCAAATTTTCAAGCCAGGGTAAACGAGAGAATTGTCCTGACATCAACTGCAAATAGGGAAATCAAGAAGTCAGGTTTCTTTCAGGCACTGCAAGTGGGGAGGGAGGGAGTTTGTGTGTAGACATGAATAGTCCAAGGTGATAGCAAGAAATCCAAAAGTCATAACTAACAGGAGTGTAAAAAGCCAAGTTCTACAGAAATGTTAAACCTGGTGCTACAGAGCAGCAAGTCATCCATCCATGTGGTAATTAATTCCCTGAGACCCCATATGATTGATAAGAGCAGAAAGACCAATACACTAAAGACCAAACTATAAGGAATACTTATATTAAGGGCACCTCGGGAAGAAAAACTAGCTAAAAAGAGAGACATGTCTTCACCTGCCCTGATACATTCAGGCAACACAGATCCACCTTTCAACACTCTAGTCAAGGGTAAAGCCCTTTGCCATCCGTTCCCCCAGGTAGAACTGACCAGTCCATCCTTGGTGATAGCTGACCTGGATTGTCATTGATCAAAGCACCTGATTTTCTTTATCACAATCTGAGTGCTTATTCTTCCTCTGGTAGAGTTTCATCTTAATAGTCTCAGTGCTGGCATCACAAGAGCTCAATGAGTATTTGTTAACTGATATTGACTGAAGGAGAGTAGAGAAGCAGGAGGAGAAAAATGAGAATGGCACACCACAAATAATAAATAAAAGAAGAGGAATTGTCAAATGTTGTGAAGAGGCCAAGAAAACATTCCATGAAACAGATACTGTCTAAATTTTACTACATTTCTGATGCTAACAGCAACCGTGTATCAATTACCTACTCTGTTGAGGTTAGCCCTTTACAATCATTTTCTCATTTGATCCTTAGAATAAACTTCTGAAATGTCTTTAATTATCTTCATGTAATAGATGCAAAAACTAAGTCCCACGGAAGTTAAATGACTTGCCCAAGTTCATTCAACGAGATGAAATGGGATCCAATTTCAGTTCTGCCTCCAAACCTCCATGACTAACCACAAGTCACTGTCTTCTCCAATTTAAACTACTTTTAAAAAATATTAAGACATTGCTCAGTGATGTTTGGGGCTGTGTCCGGATTACTAAGAATCTGTTTCTCCCTCTGTGTCTAATCAACACTAAATTTCTGCAACTTAGTTCTCTGTGTAAGAAGTAAAGTAACTGTCATGTAGAACAAAACGATCTTCCTAACCTTATATACTGAACCAGTGAAATTTTAAAAGAAAATGTGTCATTATTATTTCAAATTTGTGAACACACAAAACATTCATTATTAGCTCTTCGTCTAAAATAAGTAAGTCCATAACTAAAAATAGCAGATAAATAAACGAGCCGTTGAGAGCCTGGTGAGTTTTTCTCTTTACCCTCTCAGAAAGCAACTCTCTCAGCAGGGAGAATATATTCATAAAGCTTCAAAATCATTAAATTCTCAAGCACCTATTCTTCCTTCGAGCATTCTTCTTTTTCTAATAATTTGTTCAAGCCATGAAACTAAAAGCTTCTCACAGGCTAAAACTGCTTAACATATGATACTAAGTAGTTTACTGAAGTCTGCATTTTTATTCTCTTTGCTTATTTGGCTCTCAGTGTATACTATCTGAGAAAGGGAGAGGGAGGAGGAGCAAAAGGGGAAGGGAGGAGGAGAATTACATGATGTTTGTTTAGTATAGAAGTGGGCTTCAGATCATTTGCTTTAATTGTTTACCAAAGGCAAAGGGAGGTGGGGAGCTAGTGGACTTAACTACACAGTTAACAAGGAGTCAGGACTGGAATTTAAACCTCATGGACACATCTAAGTTCAGAGAAAGAGAGAGATGGGTAAATGCATAGACTGGGATTTGGTATAACCTGAAAATGAGAAACTGTATAATTTCAATGGAACACTGCCTTAGTGGACGCTTTAGTGTCCGGGATCCTGACCCAAATTCTAGTTCTGCAAAAACTAGATAAATTACTGATCCCTCTAAGCCTGGGCAAAGGAAATAGTAACTATTATAATAGCCAATTCTTACTGGGCATGTAGGATGCACCAGGCACTGTTTTAAGAATTTAGCCCTGAGAATCTACCTCAGAAGCCTAGAGATTCAATTCAGATAATAGTGTAGGTCCGGACATTAGCCCAGACAGTTCTCAATAAATGTATTATTGTTTGGTCAATAATTAAAGAATATAAGTAATAATAAATTATCTAAATATTAATGAAATTTATGGAAAATATATATCTTATTTGATTATTAATATAATCAGATGAAGTAAATTTTAAAGACGATAAAATTAAAATTCTGAAGTTTATCAGATGAACTAATTTTTAAAGATGACAAAATTAAAATTTTGAAGTTTATGTGGCATATGAATATTCTCACCAAACAAAGAATCTCTCGTGCAAACATTTCTACTTAAGCCAGGCAAGATTTAGCTTTTATTTTAAATTCCAGTTCCTTATTCTGCTGTTTCTGTTTCTTCTAAAGCAAAAATATGCTGTAGGGAAGAGACACAGTATCCCAGGGAAATGGAAGAGTCAAATGAGAAATCTTTCTAGAATGTTTCATTGAATGAGCAGGTCCCTAAAACACTTGACATTTTCCTCACATCTAGGATAGGACAGAGCAAGGTCTTTGTATACTTTTAGTTATTATTTATTTTTAAAATAGGTGCAAAAAGGTAAATGCCTTTAAAATATCTGCTGAAGACTTGGCAGATTAAGTGTCTGTTCATATTTCTCTACTAAAGAAGTTAAATGCAGGTGAAATCCCCACAGGTAGCCAGCTCTTCTCCCAACTAGCCTCATCTTCAGAGAGCCCCTTTCATAATTCTGGAATCTCCACAATGGAATGTTTCAGGCTGATGAGTTTTAGCAAGTCCCCCTCTGCCTGTCTGTGTTTCACCAGGAAAATGTACCCATCCAGGCCACCAATGTTCTGAAAGCACCAAGTGAATTGTGTCTGAACTCTGTCCCCTCCCTAAGGCTGATAAGTGACAGTTGCTTTTCTCTGTTGACATATTTTGTTGTAACCATGGTATTATGGGTTCTAAATATATCAGAATGTGGATAAGGTGCAGGGTATAATTTTGAGTAGTGAGCTTTAGAATGACTAAGAAGTGATTCTTAGAATATTTCTTAAACTGCATTGTAAGGTATTACTAACTGGTATTTCATTTGATGCCTGTGTTTTAAATCTTGAATGTTCTTATGATGCAGTTAGTGAGTGCTTTGTTTTATTGATGGGTGTTCCAAAATCTAGGGATAGCAGAAAGGCAAGGAGCAGAAGCATGGTGACATCGGTTTGCTTAAAGATAACTCCAGTCGATGTGAAAGCATGCTTTCCCTTGAGAAATTAAAATACTGATAACACTTTGCAACTAGATTAATCACATTATAATTTACATCACAGAAAGTCTCCTCTCCAAGAAAATTGTCACCTCAGAATTTCACTAAAGGAAAACTACCTTTAAAATGGAAGTACATAAGAAAATGTAGTTTTATTTATAAAAATTAGATGCACATAAGTTTTTGGAAATATACCCCAAATCATACCCATTTGTATGGGTATATAAGAGCCCTGTTCAGTAATTTCATGTCCAAAGTCAGGCTCTGAGCAACTTTGGGCAGAAACTCAAATCTCTCTGAGACTCAAGGTCTTCATTCTCAACCTGAAAATTTCTGTAAAGATTCGTATCTTTAAATAATTTCTACCTCATAGCATTGCAAAAAAGATTAAATGAAAAAATAAAAATATATATATGTGAAAATTTTAGCACAACTTCAACATATCCTGAGCATGCAAAAATAGTAGCTGTAACTATTAATACTACAAAATGCATAACTAAAATTATACCTTAGACCAGAATATTTGCTAAAGAAAATTTGCTTCTCACATATGACATATTTTCAGTCCTCTAATTTCAGACAGAAGGCATCCAATGTTCTATTGTCCTTCTCAGCCACCTTCAAATAGTAACAGTACAAACCAAGTTCTGAGAGAATAACTTACCATTTCCACGGCACAGTATTTCACATATATCATCTCAGTGAACACCCTCAATGATCCCACCAGACGAGTAGTATCCCATTCACAGCTGTGGAAACTCAAACTCAGTGTTTAAGTCATCTGTTCGAGGTTATCCTGCTGCTAATGACCAAGTCAGGATTTCAACCCAGTTAGACCACTAAGGTCGCTGCTCTTAAACTCTATTCTATGCTGGAAATAAAAGGGAAAGTGATGTGAATGGCATAAAGTGAATGTGGTTTAGAACCTTTTTCTACTTTAAATAAAGTTCATCCAGGTCAATGGTTCTCAATCTTTTTTTAACTCAAAATTCTTTTGTACCCTAAGAAAAATATTAGGGACCTCAAGAAGCTCTTGTTTATATGGATTACACTTATTGCTAATTTCCATATTACAAATTAAAGCTAAGAAATTTTTTATTTATTTCATTTTCAAATAACACTTTTTAAATAAGAATTTATCATTTGACAAAATAATTTTAAAATAATAATAAACACATTATCCTATATAACATACTTTTAGGGAAAATATTTGTTTTCCAAAACAAAGCAAAACCCTCTAGTGAGAAGATTTCAATTTACATGTCTGCAATTTTCTTAATGTCTGGCTTGATACAAGACAGCTGAGCTGTCGTAGCTGCCTCTGCATTCAGTCTGTTGTGCTGTCACACATCATGCATCCTCTGGAAAACTCCACGGAATATACATGAGACAAGGAGAGCAAAAGGGAAAATAATGTCTTAGTATTATTTTCAATATACATGAGACAAGGAGAGCAAAAGGGAAAATAATGTCTTAGTATTATTTTCAAAGTAGTTCGACTGCTTCACTCTCTGAAGGATGTTGGGGACATCCTGAGGGGTCCCAGCCCACCCTTTAAGAACGAGTTTAGGTAAAATATTTAAGAGAACTGAGACGTTCCCTAGCCAACGTCAATCTGCAGTAATAATCCAAGTTCATCATTCAATTACTTGCTCATCCACAAAGGGTCTCTTTGTACTGTTCTGGGAAAGAATGATAAAAATGTTCTAATGAAAATGTATCATTAATATGGTTAATGGTATTATTTTGATATATAATTATATTTTATATCAAAATAATAATAAAATTTATCATTAATAAATTTTGTCCTTTTTTAGATGAGTGATGTTACTCATCTAAAATGTGTCAGAATTAGATTTAGTTAACTGTATTCAGAGACTGAAAGTAATGCATTTCTATCTTTACAGAAAAAGAGGAGACAATCTTTTGTCGTACAAATGAAATGTAATTGAAGTACCATCCAATTTTACTGGCATTAACCAAACTGATTAAATCCGTTATGTTGCTTTTAGTGAAAGTAGTAGTCAAGTGTTAGCAGACATACTCCCTAAAAAAGTAGAGGGTATCAGAAAAGCATTGGAAATCTTTGAAGAGATGAAGAAAATGTTATACAATATTTGAACATTTTTTTTTTTTTGAGAAAGAATTTTGCTCTTGTTGCTCAAGCTGGAGTGCAATGGTGCGACCTTGGCTCACTGCAACCTCTGCCTCCTGGGTTCAAGCAATTCTTCTCCCTCAGCCTCTTGAGTAGCTGGGATTACAGGCTCATGCCACCACGCCCGGCTAATTTTTTGTGTATTTAGTAGAGACAGGGTTTCACCATGTTGGCCAGGCTGGTCTCAAACTCCTGACCTCAGGTGATCCGCCCGCCTCGGCCTCTCAAAGTGCTGGGATGACAGACGTGAGCCACCATGCTCGGCTGATATTTAGATAATTTAAAGACACATTAGCAATTATTTATAATATTTCATCTTCAAAATATCTCAGCTCCAAAATATGCTTATTCTTCCTTGCTTTAAAAACCCAAACCCAGAAATAAGACATTTGTAAATCATATTTGGTTTTATTAATTCATGTATTCCAGTTATTTTTGCCATACTATACTATTTCTACATGGCAAATGGTATTTTTATGTAATCTATTTCTAAGTTATTTCTAATAACTTTTTAAATTAACATAGTACCCTAGGTGTTCTAGAAAAATTGTACACTATTTCAAAGCTTTGTCACCAGAGCTAAAGAACTGAAGAATCAATACTATCAAAGGAAAAACCCCACATTTTGTTAACTGAAAATATTTATGGAGTGTGAAAGAATACTAACACTAAATGAAGTTCGATCCCCATCACCCGTAGAGTCATACCCCCAAAACAACCATTTGATTGCAAATTATATGAAAGCTGCACACATTGACATTTCCTGTTGTTGGGTCTGATGAAAGAACATCCATTTAACATTAAGTATTTCTCTCAAGCTAACTCTTGGTTGGATATTTTACATATTTTAGAGGTGCTATCATCCTGCAAATTTTTTCTAACACCCAGAAGTTCTGAGGAAAATAAACACCTACAGGTTTTTTAAATATATATTTAAGAAAAACAGGCTGCTGTTTAGATAGAAAGCATTGCAGAATAAGCACTGAGGTTTTCTGGGTTCCCCCAGGTTCTTCGCAGCAATAGCCTGCTGGAGTCAACAGACTACTGGTTGCAGAATCAGAGGATGCCCTGCCAAATTGGTGTTATAGAAGACAAGTCTGAAAACTGTGCTTCTGTAAGTATACAGATTTCTTGAAGTGTTGTCGGATAAAGCAGGGAAATGGGCACATGTACCCATATTTAGGACCAAAAGTTTCATAATTCATTAAATACTAAGTTGAGAAAATATTCCTTAGAAAATACATAACTGATTTTATGGACTGTTATCAAAATAGCATGCAGAGCTAATGTTTCTACCCTCATTTTGCTCATGTTAACAGGTAAGTTATCTAAAAGAAAAAAATGTTTATATTTTCACAAATGACTGGTAAAAAGATTTGGAAACACAGTTGTATGGTGAGAAGTAAAACCATTCAACAACTGTCTTGTATTCTTTTCTGTATATTTTATAACACTGCTAGTAAATATTTTCCAGTATGAAAAATGTCTAAAAATGTTCCATCGTTCTTGTATGTTATAGACACTATTGGAAAACCTTTTTAACCCCAAAACTAGACAGGCATACATTTTAATATACTGAAGCTGAGCCTTACATACAAAACCTTCTTTTTCAAGGGAAAGTATGTTCTTCCAGATAAACAATATTATTCTTTTAGCTTGGAAAAGGATGAGATATTATAGTAGAATATGATCCTTCCTATATGTTACAGAAAGCTATATGTTTTATTCTGATTGAAATCACCTAGCTCTAATGGGGTCATGATTACAGAGATTGTGGGAGAGTGTTTCCAAAGAGGAGAGAAATGTAATAATTCGCATGACTAAATTGAGAGCATCAGCTCTGAGCTATTCCTGGAGGTAAGTTGCATGCCAGCATTTCTGTTAAAAGAAACAAGAAAGGAAGCTGAAAATGGGATAGGGAGGCTTTTTATATATAATGAGCAGAACTAAAGAACCAGAACTGGCAGACAGAGGATGTTAAACATTTCACACTGCACAAGAAATGCAAGTCCATTCAATAGACTTAAGTCAATTCCTTTGTTGAGGCAAATGTTTATGATTCTTCTACTTTCAGTACTTTTGATCCCTTGTCCAGAAAATTAGTTGCTGGCTAAGATTATTTGGGGTAAAACACAAAGAATTAAGTGGCAAAAATTTAAGTAATATCTTCTTTGCACATTTCTTTGGGGTAAAACACAAAGAATTAAGTGGCAAAAATTTAAGTAATATCTTCTTTGCACATTCAATTCTGAGATGAGTCGGAAAATTCAGGCATTTGCGGATTCAGATCTCTAGTTAGCTACAAATTGTAAAATGGAGAGGAAAAGCTATCAGTAGACACACTTTGGTCAAAGCTGACATTTGAAAGGCTCCTAATAAAAAGTCTCTCAGGAGAACTCACTAAAGTCGGGGCACTAAAAATTGTATAGTGAAGGGCAAAGAGGTCTTCTCTGAACAGTATATGTTGGGGGTCTGGATTTCGGAGTTACAGTTAGAATACTAACTCTGAATTTTTAGTCCCTTTATAATGTCAGATGGCATCAGTGAGGTTGAGCTGATTTATCCCGCCTTTATGGTTCTCCCTATTCTTTACAAAATGGGAAAAACCTATACACAAGTAAGAGGCATATTGGAAGTTCATCTGCTCCCAATAGTTTGTAATAATTGAAACTTCCACAAAAATGAAAAAATTGAATTAAAAAAGTTGAACTCACGGAAGTAGAGAGTAGAATGGGTGGTTACCAGGGGCTGAGATAATAGATTCTGGGGAAGGTTGAGAAGACATTAGTTAAAGGATACAAAATTTCATTTAGATGGAAGGGATATGTTTCAGAGGTGTACTGTAGAATGTGGTGACTATAACTAGTAGCAATACATTGTATTCTTGAAAAAAATGCCAAGAGAATAGATTTTAAGAGTTCTCAACAACAACAAAAAAATAACTATGTCAGTTAATGCATATATTCATTAGTTCAATTTAACCATTTCAGAATGTATATACTGTATATTTCAAAATATTTTGTCGTACATAATAAATGCATTCAATTTTATTTGTCAACCTAAAACATAAAATAAAACATTTTAAAAAGTATCCAGGACTCTAAACCTAAAAGAAATTTCAGGATCCTTATGAAAAACTAACCCTAATCTCACAAAAATGTCCTGTAGTTACTTTTTCTTAGTTTCCAAACCTCTGTCTTTCTGACTTGGCCCAGATTTCTAGGGTGGGTAGAAGAAGCTTAGATGTCCAGAGATGCACTTTCCTGAAGGGAAATTATTGCCTACAGAAGAAATAGAAGTAAACCATAGAGGTGATGGATGAGGACAAAGAATTCATGAGCAAAATAGAAGGAGTGACCAAAATTGTCAAGGAATAAGGACTTAATTCCTTTTCAAAACCAGTTCTCCACTTCAGCATGCAAATGAAAGTATAATTTAAAGAGGGAAAATATATTACATTTTAAAATAATATTCTCATTATAGTTTAATCTTAAGAATAGTTTTACAAAGTCATCCCAAACCTAAATGTCTTTACACGTAATCACAAGAGAATCTGAGGAATCTATATCAATTCTGTTCTTACTGCTGTGTAACCTGTTCATTACTCTGTGGGGACCCAACTCCAAGTTATTCTTACTTTAACTTATTTCATCCTGACCAAAACTAGTAGCCAACATTTTCATATCTAGTTTTGGTTGGGTTGGTATTCACTCTAATGAACTTCTAGCGTTTAGATGTGTAGTTTCTTTGATTTCAGTATGTCAGTGGTAGCAAAGATGTCCACATAATATTTTTATTGAGGAAAAATCTCAGGCATGGAAAACATTCAGAATGTTGTGTGCATATTTCAATACCCCTGTTTTTTCTCAAGCATCAAATGATGAGTTATTGTAATTTTTTCAGTGGGAAACGGCATTCATTTCATAGTTAATATAAGAAGTCTTAGTGAAGAGCAGTTTGGGAGAAGCTAGAAACATGATAGGCATGTGGAACAGGAACAACTATTCAGGAAGTCTGGCTCAGAAGCCCCCTAAAGACATCTTCAATAGTTTTTCAAAAGGTATCTGTATTAGTCTGTTTACACATGCTGATAAATATCCAACACTGGGTAATTTATAAAGAAAAAGAGGTTTAATGAACTCACAGTTCCACATGGCTGGGGAGGCCTCACAATCATGGTGGAAGGCAAAAAGGCACATCTTACATGGTGGCAGGCAAGAGAAAATGAGAGCCAAGAAAAAAGGGAAATATCTTATAAAATTATCAGATCTTGTGAGACTTATTCATCACCACGAGGACAGTATGGTGAAATCATGATTCAATCATCTTCCACTGGGTCCCTCCCACAACACATGGGAATTATGGGAGTTACAATTCAAGATGAGATTTGGGTGGAGACACAGACAAACCATATCAGTATCAAATATAAAAACTGTGCTTACCTGTTTCTAAATGAAAGTCTCCTATCAAACAACATAATTTTATTTCTTTCTCTAATTTGCTGGTCTGAAAAAGTATACTCATATACTAACCTTCATGGCATCTATTAAACCTCATCATTTGAAAGAAAGGAAATGAGGAGTAGGATAATGGAATATGAAGCCAATATCCAAAACCCAACAGCTGAGACAGTACCTTGTTAGAGATTCTTCACGTAAGTGGTAGGAATTGGACTTATCAGGACTATTAACTTTTTTTTAATTAAAAGTTAAATTAGGCCAGGCATTGTGGCTCACACCAATAATCAGAGAACTTTGGGAGGCTGATGTGGGAGGATTTCTTAAAGTCAGGAATTCAAGTACAGCCTGGGCAACACAATGAGATCCCATCTCTACAAAAAAATTAAAAATTAGCTGGGCATGGTGGTGCATGTTTGTAGTCCCAGTTAGGCAGGAGGCTGAGGCAGAAGGATTGCTTGAGCTCAGGAGTTCAAGACTGCAGTTAGCTAGGATCCCACTACGGCACTCCAGTCTGGGTAACAAAGTGTGACCCTATTTCAAAAAAAAAAAAAAGGTAAATTAGTTCTTTAAAAATCTTCTACTGCTTTTTTCCTGTTTACTAGAATTTAATTTTTGACTTTGCACAAAACATCTTTTAGGTTAATACTTCATTAACGTTACCTTAACCATTCGTATTATTTCTATTCATAGCTACTGTCAGGCTTTTTTTGTATTGATTATTCAAAGACTCCCAGCTATCACCCTCCAAACAAATTATATCTTTTTTCTAGCATGCACTTTAATTGATTAATCACAGTATTTAAAAATGTGTTGTATTTGCCTTAAATTTGTAAAGAAGCAAATAAAGCTCTCAAGCAGCCTTCAACATGCCTCACGTGATACTGCAAAGCTGAGACATTTTACAGCTATTCTGTGAGTCTTCTATGCTAATGCAATCTAGTGGCAACAACGACAAAATGATATCTCAGATAATTCTTATTGTATGTGATTTCTCCAACTATACCTAAGCCCTATTTGACAAACACCACAGTTAATAAGTTGTTCTATGGAAGAATCTAGACTCACGTGATCAAAGAAATATATTAAAATAATTATAATAAAATATACAATATGTAATATATAATATGTTCTATTATAATTATACATGATATTCTATATGATATCTTATATATATGTCATATCTATATGATATAATTATATAATTATATATGATATAATTATAATTATATCGTATATTATATACATCATATATTATATATCACATATGATATAATGTATAATTATTATAATATATATTATATAATATATTATATAATATAGAATATTAATTATATAATAATTATTTTAATATATAATATAATAGTTATGTGTTATATATAATACAATAATTATAGAACTGTGAAAGGACATTTTAAATTATCTAATGCAGATAGTTACAAAGTTTTCAAGAAGCCTTTAGTGTTTTTTTCTTAAAAATTAAGTTTTGAAATCATTGCTTCTTTAATTTTAGACTTACCAAAAAATTGCAAGACTCCTCAAATTTTGACACTTAACATTTATTATCCTTTTCTCTGCATGTATCTATTTCTGTGTAAATGTTCATATATAATTTTTTTATGGAAACTCTTGAGAATGAATTGCAGACATGATGCCCCTTTATTTCTGCACACTTCAGTGTGGGACATAAATACATAAAACCAAGATTGAACCCAGACCTGCAGAAATCTTTGTTCAGGCTCTTAATTCAGTGCCAACTGCACCCATTATACACTGGGTACTGAATTAATTCTTTAAATATTTATTTAACAATTTTTAAGGAGAAGCTGAATGCTGTCTGTAGAAAAGTAAAAACCTATCAAATGCTAATGGCAGAAGTCATCCAGCCTCTGAGCAAAATAAAGTTCCTCTATTCAGCTGGACCCATTCACTTTAGAAAGCAGTTTAAGAATCAAGAGTTACCTGAGCAAGCAGCAGGCTATGGAGGACAGAGTGAGAGGCAGCTCTCAGCCCCCACTACTGAGGACTTATTCCTGCCAACTTCAGCTAGTACCACGCTCTGAGAGAGACCCTTGGATAAGTTCTGTTTCTTCCATTTCAACTTATTTTCAGGTATTTTTGTGCCCATCCCTTTTAGGTGGGTGCAGAAGGGACCTACTTGGGAGGCTTGCTTTCTAATCCAGTCTAGAGAAAACAGATAAAGCAAGGCAGCTGAGTGAGGCAGAGCAGGAAGCCCCAGGCCTATCTGTGTGGCATCCCCTGTGCAGCAGTTCGTGAGGCACCTCAGGAAATCCAGCAGGCCCAGAGGAAACTTTTTGACTTTCAGTCAAATGAATTTTCTACTAAACTTTATCAAGCCTCTTGAAGACAACAAATTAGGATTCTTTGGCGGGTTGAGGGGAAAGCATGACACAGAACATTGGTGGAGAAAAGTCACTCATTACTAGCAGCCAGGTGACTCTGTATCTGTGACGGTTGTGTGGAAGAAACAGAAACCGAGAAAAGTGAAACATGAAACTGAAGAGTGGACCTGGTGCAGTGGCTCACACCTGGAACTGCAGCACTTTGGGAGGCTGAGGTGGAAGGACCGCTTGAGCCCAGGAGTTTGAGGCCAGCCTGGGCAAAAAAGTGGGTCCTCCATCTCTACACAATACTTTTAAAATTAGTCGGATGTTATGGCAAGGGCCAGCTATTTGGGAAGTTGGAGAAGGAGATCACCGGAGCCCAGGAGTTCAGGCTGCAATGAACTATGATCGCACCATTGCACTCCAGCCTGGGTGACAGATTGAGACCCTGCTTCAAAACAACAACAACAACAAAAATTGAGGGGTTTTTAGTAAATAACTTGAAGGCTAAACTTGAAGTGGATTACCAAACAATGCAGCACTAATTAAGAGTATATTCAGTGAACATTGTATGTAGTACAGGCTTTAGAGTTGGTCCATACATTTATCAACATCTTGAATCCGAAACTATTGAAGAAAAAGTTTTTACAAATTTACTTTTATTTAAAATGGACTCCAAATTAGATCATATGTTGCATGTAGAATTCTACAGTTACAATTAAGATCATTGACTTTATTTTACTTGCCCAAAGAATTGCAATGTATATCTGAGTATTAGATAAGTAGAGTGAGACTCCCAATAATTAAGAGTATGAAAAGTAATTTATAGGTAAATACAGGTGACTGTTTATATGACCATTTAAGTATCATGCAACTGCAGAAACCAATTTTAAAATGTCTATACTTCAGTAAATAACAAAGACATAATTTAAAAAACAAATGACAATTGCGTTTAAAAAAAGGGTAAGCAACATATTTGACAAATTCGAGTATTAATCTAAATACATAATGAGTTCTGTAAAACGATATGAAGAAATGAAAATTCTAGTAGCAAAGTTTGCAAAAGCCATATCTAAAGATACAATTGTTAGCAAACACATGAGAAAAATAAGCTTCTCTGGTAATCAAAGAGATGCAACCATAACTATTATACCATTTATTCTGAGTAAATTGCTCAAGAGATTTGAAATTATTACACCCAATGTTAATTTAAGCACAGTAAAGAGGACACTCAGCAACTGATAGTGGGAGTATAAATTGATAAAGTTGTATAATCTTTCTGGAGGATAATTTTGTAATATGTTCTACTCAAAGCATTTAAAATGCATGACTATTGATCCACTTCTAGAGAGATATTTTAAAGAAATGACCAGAGTTGCATGCAGACTGGTATAAAATATGGTTATGGTACAAAATGATTTTGGTATCAGAGTGATGCTGGCTACATATAAAGAGTTAGGAAGGAGTCTCTCCTCCTTTATTTTTCGGAGTAGTTTCAGCAGGATTTGCACCAGCTCTTCTTTGTACCTCTGAGAGAATGGCCAAACACTTTTTATGACAGTGGCCAAGAGCTCAGCACAAGCCACTTTCTCTGTGTACACGCTCTCCCTGATTGGCTGCTCTTCATTTTCTGATGGCACTCTGAAAACCCTCAAATGTCTATCTCTTGTCTCACTATTGCCAATAACTCCAACTTAACACCCAATTATCTAAGCAAACAGAATGGTTCAATTTAGAACTTGGGTCTGGAGTTAGACCACTTTGTTCTGAACTCCATAGCCTCCTCTTTCCAGCTATGTAATATTGAATGAGTTTATTTAGTCTTTCTCTGCCTCAGGTTTCTTATCTGCAAAATAGAGATAATAATTGTATTTACCTCACAGATTCAAGGAATAAATGTGTTATCACTTGTAAAATGCTAGAACAG
Organism: Alouatta palliata; assembly: GCA_004027835.1. NCBI lineage: Eukaryota > Metazoa > Chordata > Mammalia > Primates > Atelidae > Alouatta > Alouatta palliata. Next base: position 14,808 of record PVKV010017493.1, read on the forward strand.
TGCCTACACACAGTAAGCATCAGATAAGTATTCAATATACTTAACAGCATGTGATGGCAAGACTTAAGAGAAAATTTACATGTTCAGCAGTATAGGAACGGTGAAATAAACTTTGGACATCTACATCATGAAGACTCATGCATCCTTCATAAACCAGATGTGCAAGAAATATTTAAGCACATGAAAATTAAAGCCAACAATGTAACTGTATGTAAAAAATAGGCTACAAAATTGTACATGTATGTTAAACAGCGTATGTTAATGAATTACATGAAGAAAAGAGAGAAATTAGGAATAACTACAATGATTTTGACTTAAATTCCTAAGTATATGGAAGTTCCTAGTGTATGGACGGGGAAGACTAAGGAGGGGCAGAATGGGCTGGAGCTAGGAAGTAGGGATGATGCTGGATATCCTTTAGTCATTCAAATGGAGAAGTCAGTAAAATAGTTGGGTGTTAAGTTGGAGTTATTGGCAATAGTGAGACAAGAGATAGACATTTGAGGGTTTTCAGAGTGCCATCAGAAAATGAAGAGCAGCCAATCAGGGAGAGCGTGTAAAGCCACAGAGAAAGTGGCTTGTGCTGAGCTCTTGGCCACTGTCATAAAAAGTGTTTGGCCATTCTCTCAGAGGTACAAAGAAGAGCTGGTGCAAATCCTGCTGAAACTACTCCGAAAAATAAAGGAGGAGAGACTCCTTCCTAACTCTTTATATGTAGCCAGCATCACTCTGATACCAAAATCTGACAAACACATAACAACAACAACAAATACATGCCAATATTGCTGATAAATGTAGATGCAAAAACAACAACAACAACAACAACAACAAAATATTACCAAAATGAATCCAACTGCACATCAAAAATGTTGATTCACTACTATCAAGTAGGCTTTAATTTTAAGATGCAGGGCTGGTTGAACATACACAAATCAATTAATGTGATCACCACATAAAAAGAATTAAAAACAAAAACCATACTATCATTTCAATAGATGCAGAGAAAGCTTTTCAAAAAATACAACAGCTCTTCCTGATAAAAACCCTCAACAAACTAGGCATCAAAGAAACATACCTCAAAATAATAGGAGCCATCTCTGACAACTCCACAGTCAACATTATACTAAAAGAACAAAAGCTGGAAGCATTCCCCTTAAGAACTGGAATAAGGCAAAGATGCCCACACTCACCACTCCTATTCAACATGGTACTGGACATCCTAGCCAAAGCAATCAGGCAAGAGAAAGAAATAATTTTTTTTATTTTTTAGTAAAAAAAAAGATAGCTTAGATAGCAAAATTACCATCCAGATAGCAAAAGAAAAAAAAAAGTCAAACTATTTTTCTTCACTGATGATATGATTCTATACCTAGAAAATTCTAAAGACTCCATAAAAAGGCTCCTAGAGCTGATAAACAACTTTAATAAAGTTTTAGGATACAAAATCAATTCATAAAAATCAGTAGCATTTCTATACACCAATAATACTCAATATGAGAGCCAAATAAACACAACACACACACACACACATAACACACAGACACACACACACACACACACACATATCTTGGGAGTACCTCCAACCAAGGAGGTGAAAGATCTCTACAAGGAGAACTACTTAATACTGCTGAAAGAAATCACAGATGACACAAACAAATGGGAAAATCATCCTATGCTCATAGATTGGAAGAATCAATATCATTAAAATGGACTTACTGCCCAAAACAGTCTACAGATTCAATGCAACTCTTATAAAAATATCAATGTCATTTTTCACACAATTAGAAAAAACTATTATAAAATTCATATGGAACCAAAAAAGATAGCCAGACCAATTTTAAGCAAAAAGAATAAAGCTAGGGGCATCATATAACCCAACTCCAAACTACACTACAAGGCCACAGTAACCAAAACAAGACAGCATAAAAGCAGACACATAGACCAATGGAACAGAATAGAGAACCCAGAAGTAAAGCTGCACATCTACCACCATCTGATCTTTGGCAAAGTCAAAAACAACAAGCCATGAGGAAAGGACTTCCTATTCAATATATGGTGCAGGATAACTGACTAGCCATATGCATAAGAAAGAAACTAGACCCCTACATTTCACCATATATACAAATTAAATCAAGATGGATTAAAGACTCCAATGTATGCCCTAAAACTATGAAAATCCTAGAAGAAAACCTAGGAAATATAATTCTAGACATCAGCCTTGGCAAATAATTTATATCTAAGTCCCCAATAGCAATTGCAACAAAAGCTAATATTCACAAGTGGAACCTGATTAAACTAAAGAGCTTCTGCAAAGAAAAAGAGACTATAAACAAAGCAAACAGACAACCTACAAAATGGGAGAGAATATTCGCAAACAATACATCCAACAAAGATCTAATATTCTGAGTCTATTAGAAACTTAAACAAATCATCAAGCAAAAAACAAAAAAACCACATTAAAAAAATCAACAAGCAAAAAACAACCCCATTAAAAAACGGGCAAAGGACATAAACAGACACTTCTTAAAAGAAGACATACATGTGGCCAACAAATATATGAAAAAATGCTCAATATCAGTAATCATCAGAGAAATGCAAATCAAAACCACAATAAGATACCATCTCATACTAGTCAGAACTCGGCCATTTATTAAGAAGATAAAAATGTAACATATGTTGGCAACATTGCAGAACAAAAGGAAACACTCATACACTGCGGGTGAGAATGTAAATTAGTTCAGCCACTGTGAAAAGCAGTTTAGAGATTTCTCAAATAACTTAAAATAGAACTACTATTTAATTCAGCAATCTCATTATTGAGTATAAATCATTCTATCAAAAAGACACATGTATTCACCTGTTCATCACAGTATTATTCACAATATCAAAGACCTGGAATCAACCTAGATACCCGTCGATGGTAGACTGGATAAAGAAAATGTGGTGTATATATACCACGGAATACTACACAGCTATAAAAGGAATAAAATCCTTTGCAGATACAGATACAGCTGGAGGCCTTTATCCTGAGCTAAATACCACATGTTATCACTTAGAAGTGGGAGCTAAACACTGTGCACACGTGGACATAAAGAGGAAACAGCAGACACTGGAGACTGCCAGAGATTCAGTGTGGAAAGGGCAAAGGTTGGAAAACTACCTATCAGGTACTATGCTCACCACCTCCTGGATCATGGGATTATTCTTACACCAAATCTCAATGACACACAATTTACCCATGTAACGAACCTTCACATGTACCCGCTGAGCCTAAAATAATACTTGAAAAAATTAATGACGCATTTCACCAAAAAATAAAAAGGAAGAGTTCAGTCAATAATCTGCATGTTCCAGCATCCCCAAAATAGTAAGAGATTATTATTTTAGTATGTAAGCCTTAGTTTCAAATATATAATGAAATGTTTTATGTATCTGGACATTTTTGTCACCAAAAATACAATTAGATGAATAAGTTGATGTGTATTTTAAAACTTGGGTTTTTATACCATTTCTTAACTATTTTTTAATTCATTTTGACAAGAGTACATTATTAAAATAGCTCAGAATAGCTTTAAGTTTCAAATTTTATATAATTCCTGCGATTATAGCAATTATCCTCTGAGGGGAAAGCCTGTCAATCAAGAAAAACAATAATAAACAATGTTTCTCATTAAAATACCTTTAAACTTCAAGGATATTGACTACATAATTTTCTATTTTTCTTCAGTAAAATTATTTGTTTGGATTAACATGTCTGTCTTAATCAGTTCTTCCAAAATCTTAGGAAAACTAGTTAGAAGTGACAGCTTAAAAAAGAAAAACACTTCAATTCTCAAGATAAATTTTTAAAATAGAAGTAATTAAAGATGTATCTGACTAGTGACACCCCCAGGATGTATGTTTTTTTTAGTTTAGAGTCTCCAGAGTATTATTTCCTTCTGTAAAAATAAGACGAGCTCACTGTAGAGGTTTGTTAGGAAATGAGAAAGTGCTAAAAGCAGAAGCAAAATTTCTTTCCTTGCAAACTTACATAGTACACTTTTTTATTAGACCAGAGACAGCTTTCACTTTATGTTCCAGACAGCACCCAGCAGCACCACAGCATCTGTAATGTTGGTGGACACACACGTATGCATGTGTGCATGCACACACACACAAACACACACACACACACACACACACACACACACACACATACACAGTTGACCCTTGAACATGGGTTTGAATTGCACAGATCCACTTACAAGGGGACTTCTTTCAACCAAGCTCAGACAGAAAATACAGTATTCATGGGATGCAGTTTTTGTATAGGCGATTTCCTCCAAGGCCAATTGTGAGACTTGAGTATTCATGAGATGTTGGCGTGCTCAAGGGCGAGGAGAGGCACTTGCAGGGGTGGTGGTTTTGTTCTGGAACCAGTCTCTAATACACACTGAAGGTCTCATGTATATTTCTGTTGAAACTGTGGTTCTGATAAGCAAGCAGTTGACCTTATGAAAACCCAACCAAGGGAGAGGTCCAAAAGATAAAAATTAATCCAGGAGGTATATTTGCACCCAAGTATCCACTCCCAAGCCCTCTACATCTGCTGTCTCCACACTTAGCCTCCTGATTAGCCCTCACTCCCCGTCACTGCCTTTTTTGCGGTTTCATTAAAATGCTTGTCATTCTTTCCTGGTATCCACTTGCTGCTCCATAAGTTTTTGTTTCAGTCCACCCACATTCATGCAAAACTTTTAAACATTACTTAACACTTTTAAGCATTTCTTCTTCAGGACAATTCAGTGAGAAACATATCCATTTTTTTAATTCAGATTAATTCCTGGAAACTTACTGTAATTCCCTTCACTCTTTACTTTATTGGGAACTGACAGCTGATTTCTCAATTACTTTAATATCATTCTCCTTCAAAATTGCTCTGTCATAAAAGAGAACAAGTGGTCATCATTGCTAATAAAAGTGCTATTCACCACTGCACTCTTATATTCTTGCACGTACTTATCCATCCTACAAAACTTACATTTCTCCAACTTCCCTTTGAAAAGCAAATAACAAAACAAATAACACTTTTCTTGATCCTCACTCCCTGTCAAACTGCCACTATGTCCCTTCTTCTTTTACTACCAAATTTTAAAAACCATGAAAAGTATACTATCTCTACTCTCTGACTTAGTTACCACTTTGCTGAAATTTCTCTTATTAGTGTCACCAAATCTACTGACATGTTTTCACTGCTTATATTACTTAGCTCTTGGTAGAACTGAACTCACACCCCTACACAGCTTCTGAAAATTAGCTATTTTCTCCATGGCTTTAAAAACACTAGTCTCTCTTTAATTCGTCTCCTGCCTTTGGGATCATTACTTTTTTGTCTCCATCCTGAACTTCTGCTTTCCCCACCAGGCACTTTAATGCAATGTTTCCCAGAGATCTGTCCAAAACCCTGGTTACTTCTCACTCTCTTCCCTCACTCCATATCCCATGGTTTCTGGCTATTTACACATAACCACCATCTCTGGAATGTAGACTTAGTGCCCAGGTTTCTGTTAGGTTCTCCCATCTGCACATAGCCAAAATGTCCTGTTTCAACATGACTAAAGGTAAATGTCCAGAAATATGTTCTGTCTTTCAAATTTTCCATTTCTATGACAGTTTTGTAATCTACACCTTTTTCCAATCTATACTCCTGAGAATCACACTTTCTCCCTCACCCTTCGTCTTGAATTATCAAAGCTGTTTTGATTTTGCAATTCTGGCTCTGTCTTTTCAGCCCCAGTGTAACTATTTTGTTGCCTAAAGCCCCACATATGTCTTCTAAATATTTAATATGCAAAAATCAAAAACAAACAAACAGAAAAAAGCAAAAAGACCCTAGAAACCTTGAAAAGTCACTGGCATCTTTTTCTCCTGAAATCCTCTACAGCACCTAATTCCGAGATTTATTTAAGGTTCCTGTGGTATGAATAACTGCATCCCTAGTTCCCAACTGCCACCCTCAACATCACATAATTCCTCCAGGGGGCTGCTGAGTCAATCCAGTATCTAATTCAAGACCATGGCTCTTACTTTTTAATTGAACTGGATGTTAATTCCAAAGGAGCTGATTCATCATCTTCATCCTAATTTTTTAAATGGCATGCAAAATGCCAGGCCAATGAAAAACACTTTGATATTGGCACATTTTGACATTGGAAATACTCTTACAATAATCATTTGTCATATCCTAGTGATAGGACCAAAATATCAACTGGTGTATGTATCTGCACCATACGCTAAACAAACAGAATGTACAAGTGTTTTCTGTTCTGCCAAACTAAGTGACTAAGCTTCCATTTGTGAAATCACAGAACCCAAGAGCTGTAATAAACCTGAGAAGGTATATTACCCATTCTACTCATTTTTCAGGTGAGAAAACAAAACATCAGTGAAGAAAAGAGATTTCTCAAGGCCACACAGTAAATTAGTAGCAAAGCCAGGCCTGAAGCTTAAATCCACTAGCTATTAGCAGTGAATATATCACTTTTAAAATATTCTGGTTGGTTCCCTCCTCCAAATATTATAATTTTAAGAAAATGTTTAGTAAGGTACAGTTTATTCATTATACGATTATCATGTTTATTTGAGGCTTAAGATATTTGCATTACTAATCCATGCTGAAAGCCTAAAATTAGTATTATAGAGAAGTATCTAGATATTTAGATTTTTTGTTATTCTCAATACACTCAAGATTGTCCCATGTTTGTATTAATTTTACAACACTTTTATTACCTCAAAAGAAATTCCACTTCGCTTAGTCATCACTTCCCAAACATACCATCTACTTAGGCCCTTAGAAGTAGGCTACTTAGAAGTTAATTAGACAACTACTAATCTACTTCTTGTCCCAACAGATCTGTCTATTTTCTCTTCCTATAAATTTGTTTACTCATAAAAATTGAATCATATGTGTCCTGTTGTGCCTGGATTCTTTCACTTAGCATGTTTTCAAGGTGATTCATATCTTATTATGTATCAGTATTGTGTTTCTTTTTATTGCTGAGTAATATGGCATTGTGTGGGTTTTATTTATTCATTCGTAAGTTGAGGAAGATTTACATTGTTTCTACTTTTTGACTGTTATAAATAATACTGTTACAAACATTTGCATGCAAGTTTTGTGTGGACATATAATTTTATCATTCTTTGGTATAAACCCAGAAGTAGAATTACTGGATCATATGGTAACTCTATATGTAACTGTTTCAGGAACTACCAGACTGTTTTCCAAAGCAGCTGCACCATTTTACATTCCCACCAGCAGTACAGGAAGGTTTTAATTTCCCTGCTTCTTCACCAAGACTTGTTATTATCTGTCTTTTGGCTTACAGCCTTTCTAGTGAGTATGAAATAACTCACTGTGCTTTTTAAAAAAAATGTCCACAGGTTTGGGGAACAGGTGGTATTTGTTTATATAAGTAAGTTCGTCAGTGGTGATTTGTAAGATTTTGGTGCATCTATTGCCTGAGCAGCATACGTTGAACCCAGTTTGTAGTCTCTTATCCCTCAACCTGTTCCCACCTTTTCTCTGGAGTCCCCAAAGAACATTGTATTGTTCTCACGCCTTTGCCTCCTCATAGCTTAGCTTTCACTTATGAGTGAGAACATATCATGTTTGGTTTTTTAATTCTGAGTTACTTGACTTCAAATAATGGTCTCCAGTTCCATCCAGGTTTCTCTGGATGCCATTAATTTGTTCCTTTTTTATGGCTGAATAGCATTCCATTACATATATCACAATTTCTTTATCCACTCACTGATTGATGGGCATTTGGGCTGGTTCCATATTTTTGCAATTGAGAATTGTGCTGCTATAAATATGTGTGTGCAAGTATCTTTTTTGTATAATGACTTCTTTTCCTCTGGATATATACACAGTAGGGGGATTGCTGAAGTAAATGGTAGATCTACTTTGAGTTCTTTAAGGACTCTCCACACTGTTTTCCATAGTGGTTGTACAAGTTCACATTCCCACTAGCATTACAGAAGCTCTTCTTTTTCACCACATTCATGCCAACATCTATTTTTTTAAATTTTTTGATTATGACCATTCTTACAAGAGTAAAGTGGTATCACGTTATGGTTTTGATTTGCATTTCCCTGATCATTGGTGAGGCTGAGCATTTTTTTATATGCTTCTTGGCCATTTGTGTATCTTCTTTTAAGAATTGTCTATTAATGTCCTTAACCCACTTTTTCATGGGATTGTTTGTTTTTTTTTTTTTTCTTGCTAATTTTTTTTGAGTTCCTTGTAGACTCTGGATATTAGTCCTTTGTCAGATGTATAGATTGTGAAGATTTTCTCCCACTCTGTGGGTTATCTGTTGAGTCTGCTGATTATTCCTTTTGCTGTGCAGAGCTGTGCAGAAGTACTTTAGTTTAATGAAGTTCCATCTATTTATCTTTGTTTTGTTGCATTTGCTTTTGAGTTCTTGGTCATGAAGTGTTTGCCTAAGCCAATGTCTAGAAGAGTTTTTCCAATATTATCTTCTAGAATTTTCATAGTTTCAGGTCTTACATTTAAGTACTTAATTCCATCTTGAGTTGATCTCTAATAACATTTTTTGTTTTAAAGTTTATTTTGTTTGTTATTAGTACGGTCACTCTAGCTTTCTAATTGTTGTTCTTTGTGTGATTTTTTAAAATTTTTGTCTGTTTTCATCCTTTTACTTTCAACTTATTTATATCCTTCAAACTCTACTGTGTCTCTTATTCACACCACATAATAGGATATTGCTTTTCATCCAGTATTACAATCTCTGACTTTTGATTGTACTGTTTAATCTAGTTTCATGTTACAACTATTCTAAATATAGATGAATTACAGCTATGATGTGTATTTGTCATTATAAAGGAATACCTGAAAAGGGGTAATTTATCCAGAAGAGTGATTTAACTGGCTCACAGTTCTGTGGGCTAAATAGGCAGCATGGTGCTGGCATCTGCTCAGCTTCAGGTGAGGCCTCAGGTAGCTTACAATCACAGTGGAAGTCAAAGAGGGAGCCAGCACATCATTGCATGATAAGACAGAGAACAAGGTGGGGAGGTGGTTCCACTTAAAAAAAAAAAAAAAAAAGAACTTATGTAAGCTGAGAACTGACTTATCATGAAAGAGATGGCACTAAGCCAGTGATGAAGAATCTGCCCCCAAACCAAAACATCTCCCACAACACCCTGCTTCCAACAATGGGAATTACATTTCAACATGAGATTTGGAAGAAATAAACATCCAAACTATATCATTCTGCTCCTGGCCCCCAAAATGTCATATCCTTCTCACATTGAAAAATGCAATTATCATTTCCCAATAGTTCCCAAAAGTCTCAACTCACTCCAGCATCAACTCAAAGTCCACTGTCCAAAGTCTCTTCTGAAACTCAAGGTCAAGATATTTCCAGCTATAAGCCTGTAAAATAAAAAACAAGTTGTTTACTTCCAAGATACAATGGAGGTACCAGCATTGGGTAAACATTCCAATGCCAAAAGGGAAAAATTGGCCAAAAGAAATGAGTAATAGGCCCCATGTAACTCTGAATCCCAGCAGGGCAGGCCTTAAGTCTTAAGGTTCCAACATAATTCTTGACTTCATGTCTTGCATTCTGCTGCAAGAGGTGGGCTCTTATGGCCTTGGGCAGCTCCACTCCTGTGGCTTTGCAGGGTGGAGCCCCCATGGCTACTGTCACAGGTTATAGTTGAGTGCCTACAGATTTTCTATGCTGAGGTTGCAAGGTGCTGGTGACTCTATCATTCTTGGTCTGGAGAATAGCAGCCCCCTTCCCACAGTTCCATTAGGCAGTTCCCTGGTGCAGTCCCTGTATGGTGACTCCAACCCCATTTTCCTTCAGCACTTCCCAAATAGAGTTTCTCTGGGTGCTTCTGGTGAGACCTTCTGCCTCTGGGCACCCAGGCTTTCCCATCCATCCATCCTCTGGAATCTAAGTGGAAGTTGGCAAGCCTTCTTCACTGTTGCATTCTGTGCATCTGCAGGCTTAACACAACATGGAAGTTGCCAAGGCTTATAGCAGCTTACATTGTCCAAAGTGGCAAACAGAGATGTACCTGGGCCCTTTGATCTGTGGCTGGTGCAGAAAGGCCAGGATGTAGGGAGAAGTGTCCTAAGCTGAGCAGGGCAGTCATGCCCTGTGCCTGGCCCCTGAAACCTTTCTTTCCTCCTAGGCCTCTGGGCCTGTGATGGGAGGGGCTGCCTCAAAGATTTCTAAAATGGCATCAAGTTATTTTTTCCTTGAATATTAGCATTTGGCTTCCTTTTTGTCACACCAATCTCTTTAGCAGGTGATTCCTCCACTGCTTGCTTAGATTATTTCTGTACCACTGGGCCAGGCTGCAAATTTTCCAAACTTTTATGCTCTGCTCCCCTTTTAAACATGAATTTCAACTTTAAGTGAATCTTTGTCCCTGCATCTAACTGTAGGCTGTTAGGAGCAGTCACGCCACAACTTGAACACTTTGCTCCTTAGAAATTTCTTCTGTCAGATACCCTACATCATCATTCTTAAGTTCATACTTTCACAAATCCCTACAGCATGGACACAATGCAGCCAAGTGCTAAGCTATTCATGGGTGACCTTTGCTCCATGTCCCAATAACTTTCTTTTTTATTTGCATCTGAGGCCTCCTCAGCCTGGGCTTCTCTGTCCATATTTCTATCAGTATTTTGGTCACAACCATTCAACAATTCCCTAAGAAGTTCCAAACTTTCCATCATTTTTCTGTCTTCTTATAAGCTCTCCCAGCTTTTCCCAGCTATCCCCATTACCCAGTTATAAAGCTGCTTCCACATTTTCAAGTATCTTTATAGCAATGCCCCACTCCTCAGTACCAATTTTCTGTGTTAGTCCATTTGTGTTGCCATAAAAGAATACTTGAGACTGGGTAATTTATAAAGAAGAGAGGTTTTAATTGGGTCATATTTCTGTAGGTTCTGTAGGAAGCATGGCACTGCTATCTGCTCAGCTTTTGGTGAGGACGTAGGAAGCTTACAATCATGTCAGAAGGTACAGGGGAGCCAGCACATCACATGGCAAGAGAGAAGAGGGAGGTACCATACTCTTTTAAACAACCAGATGTCTCATAAACTAACTGAGAACTCACTCATCACTAAGCAGATGGTGCTAAGCCACTCATGAGGGATCCACCTGCATGACCCAGACACCTCCCACAAGGCCCCATCTCCAACATTGGAAATTACATTTCACCATGAGATTTGAAGAGGATAAGCATTCAAACTATTATTACCTTAGTACTTCTTGTTTTTCATATGTCTCATATTATTTCTGTTCTTTTCCTCCTTAACTTCCTTCTTTTGTATGAAGTGAATATTTTCTAATGTAACATTTTAGTTTCTAGAGCAATTTTTACTGTATTTTTAAAATTATTTTCTTAGTGCTTGCTGTCATACTTACCATTTACAATTTAACACAGCAGAATACATGTATAACAACTTAATTCCAGAAAGATAACACACCAGAATACATGTATACCAACTTAATTCCAGAAAAATAACACACCAGAATAAATGTATACCAACTTAATTCCAGAAAAATATAACACACCAGAATGCGTGTATACCAACTTAATACCAGAAAGATAGAAATGTTACTTCTAGTTTATGCAAGTTTATGCATTTTTAATATTATTACTACCTCTATATGTATTCTAAATTCAACAGTACATTAGTATAATTTTATGTCTATTAAGGAATCCAAGAAAAGAATACAGAGGAAGTATATATTTATAGAATTGTTTATATTTACAATTTTTGGGTCTCTTTCATTCCATTTTTTCTGTAAATTTATTTCCTGGTCTCATTTTTCTTCACTAAAATACAGCTCAGTTATATCCCCTTTCTTTGTGATGTTATTGTCAAATTTATTACATTTCTATATGGTATACGTCTAAAATACAACTTATACTTATTCTTTTTAAAATACTGCTTTTTGAATCAGCTAAGAAAAGAAAAACTATGCATTTTTTTCAGCAAGTTTGTAGTTTTTAGATTTTTTTTTTCAAATATTTGCTGTTACTCTCTCTGCTTTTTCTGATATTCTCATTGTATGTAGTTGATGAACTTAAAGTCTGTCACATTTCTCAAAGTCTCTGTTCATTCTACTTTCTCTTTATTTTACAGGTTGCATATCTCTATCAATTTCTCTTTAAGTTCACTGATTATTTCTTCCGCCAGTTCAAATCTACTGTTGAGCATTCCTATTAATTTTTCATTTTATTATACTTTTTAATTCCAGAATTTTCATATGGCTCTTTAAAATAATTTCTTTTTATTTATATATTTTTAATCTGATGAAACATTGCCTTCATACTTTGTTTCTTTAAGCACCATTTCCTTTAGTTCTTTGAACATATTTGCAGCAGCTATTTTGAAGTCCTTGTCTGTTGAAGCTGACGTCTCTCAGTCAGTTTCTGTCGCTTGGTACTTTTTCTTGTGTATGAGTCACATATTCCTGTTTCTTTGCATGCCTCATAATTTTTTTTGGTTGAAAACTGGACATTTTAGATAACATATTGTCTTTAACAACTCTGGGGACTGATTCCATTCCCTTCTCTCTAGGGCTTGTTTCGTTGTTCCTTAATTTTTCATTTTCTTTGTAATTTGGCTAGATTATTTTAGTGAAGTCTATTTCCCCATGCAGTGTGAAGCCTTTGGTATCATTCCTCAGAGGACATAGCCTTGAAACTTTGTACAGCCACGTAGGATGACACTGGTCTTAGCATAGGTCTTTTTGACTGTGTCTTTCCTCAATCTTTCTTTTTGCCAGTCTAGTTCATTTGGTATTATGTCCCTGAATGTTTGACCTCACTATTTACCAGGTGATTGTGCTATCATTGTTTTCAACAGTGCCCTGGGGTATAAATTGCTCAGCAGTCTGATCCAATTAAATTTCAGCAGGGGTTACTTTAGAAGCTAGCTTTTGAGTTTTGTTCTGATCCCCTGTGGGCTCTTCTTGGCTGTCTCATTCCCTGAATCTCTCTATGGCACTAGCTGGCCATTGATTTAGTTTATTACCCTTAATTAACAGGGTCTATTGTTTGTGAGGGAACCCTTAGGCTTGAACTTTCCCAGACTAGTTTCAAATACATTTAGTTCCTTTGAGGAGAGCTTCAGAGATCTCTTTCACAGATTATCTTTCCTCCTGGGCAAATTCTCTGAACCACTACTCTGGGCGCCAGGTAACCTGGTATTCTCTGGTGCCCAGTTTGACTCTCTTAGTGGGGAACCTCTTTCCACAAGCAAATTTGAGTGAGGGCGATCATGGCATTCTCACCCTGACATATCTGGGGTAGTACCTCAATCTTATGGGTAGGACCTAGATGAAAAAAAGGAGTGCCCTGCTTCTTAGCTTCACTCACTAGGAATTTAGTATCTTCAATTTGAAGTTAAAAGGGATGAGAAATGTGAGTAGCCTCTGCTTCCAAGTGAGATACAGTAATTCTTGTTTGGGAGCTGAGGGGAGAGAAAGCACCATCTTCTTAGATGCCCAAATGGAGCTTCTGTCAAGTTGTGCTGAGGAAAGGGGAGGCAGGGGAAAGAAGGAAGTAGGTTGTGGTTTAACTGTCACAGACTCTCTGTTCTAGCCGAGTTTTAGTAGATTTTCTTGAATAAATATTTCTTCATTTCCTATATGTGCTTAGGGGAAATTTCTAAACAATTATGGTACTTGTATTCATAATTTTTACCAGTTTTTTTTTTTGTTTGTTTGTTTGTTTGTTTCACTGGGAAGCTGGTCTTCAGAGCTCTTCACACTGTCACTTCAGATCTGAAACTCACTACTTTCTCCATTTCCAGTTCTTTTCACTTTATATGACATGGTTGGCCTTTGGGGATGCTTGAGTTTATAACTGAGGCAGGGTTTGTAAATGTAGAGGCAGCAGTTTCACGTCTTCTGTTAGAAATAGTGTAATATCCTTTAGCATTTAACCTCATTGAGGGTATGGCTGACCTCTCTCATGAAAGTTAAGGCACCTGCCGTCACTGAGGAAGAATATCTCATTTTTGCATAAAGTTGACAAGTGAATATTTGGGAAAAGAGGCAAGATTTTTCTCAGAAAAAAAAAATTGGGGTTCCTTATAAATATGTGGAGTCCAACTTCAAAAGATGCTTTTGTTAGTTTTATTCTGAAAACCTGTAACAGAGGTTACTTAATGTCCAGAGCAGCCATTAAAATGCTTTTTCAATGGCGTTGATTGTTTAACTTTAAAAATGCAATTTTAAGATAAGCCCACAAAATAAATAGTTTATAAAATATTGCCCTAAATATGACATATGTTGATTTGTAGTAACCTTGTCAGCTAGAAGCTACTTAGATATTAGAGGAGAATTTTCAAAGGATGGTAAATGTAGAACAGCTTAAACTCAGTACTTCTCTCTAGTACCAACTCGACAGAAGACCAAATTGTCTAGTGATGCCATTCATTTTTTCCAACATTTTTTCATGACATCAGCCTGTAAGAGAACTTAGTCCTATATCCTTGGTCATCAGAATGTTTACATATTTTCAACCAGACATCCATGGATAAATATGTCTGTATCAAAGAAAATTTTTACTGCAATTTTTGTCTAATAACAATGATAAGTTATGTGAGGTAGGTACAGGCAAACAAAAAGAAACCTGGTATTAAAATTAGCGGTGGTATTTATCACCACAAATTCTCAAGTGACTTCACTATGTGAGCTCAAAATTTTAACAGTCTTTTCAAATGCTGATTCATTGTTCTTGACAGTGCAGTATCAGAAGAAAGTGATATTTTCCTTAGTTAATGAGAGCAGCCTGATTCTTCTGCCTTTATATATGCATTTACAGGGACCTTCATCATAGTGTTCTGTTAACTCAGCAAATTGCTGCTGTTCTGGCACTTAGTCTCTGAAAACACATTCTTTCGAATTACTTAAGGGACAAAAGAACTAGAAGTGTATTTTTATTTATCTCAGTAACAGCAAAGGAAGTTCATCAATCAATGCCACAGGCTTCAAACCACTCTTACGATAACTCAATTTTATTGACTATTTTTCTTCCTTTGGTAAGTTTGTCTGCAAAGATGCATTTTTTTCTCTATTCAGTTCAGCCAGCCCTTCCTCACTCTTCGCCTAGGCAGAGATCCCTTTAATCTAAAGAACAAGAAAAGGCCAAAAAACTCGACTCAAGCCTTGTTCATGTACCTGGAAACAAAAGGGGAAATTAATTTCAGAGATCACCTAAAACAAAGCTCCACAGGACATTTAAGACAATGCAAAAGTAATGGATTCCTGTGGTGCATGAAAATTTACATCACATCATTTGTTTGAAAACAAAATAAAACTTATACCAATTTGTAATAAACAATATTTATATATGAATGTCTCCAAACATAAAGTGAATGGATCTGTTTTCTTAGTTTGTTAATAATTACAGGAAAAATTTATGCAGCCTTTAGACTTAGCAATTTTTAGTTGTGCAGAAATTACCTTTCAGTTCGTAGTCATGCTCTGCTATGAATTTCATAACCAATATTAATTATAGTAATATTTTGAATAAATAAATTTTTAATACTAATTATTAATGTCAGAAGGTTATTATTAACATGCACTGCCTATGAAAGATGAAATAGGCTTAGATTTGCCAGTCATTCCTCTGAGAGGCAGGTGACAGTTTTTAAAACATTGCATTCTATAAGCTGCCTCTAGTAGGTGTTCTTTTTTTTTTTTTTTTTTCACTTTAAGTTCTGGGATACATATGCAGAACACGCAGGTTTATGGCATAGGTATACGTGTGCCATAGTGGTTTGCTGCACTTATCAACTCGTCGTCTAGGCTTTAAGCCCTGCATGAGTTAGTTATTTGTCCTAAGGCTCTCCCTCCCCTTGCCCCACACCCCCTGACAGGTCCCAGTGTGTGATGTTCCCCTCTCTGTATCCATGTGTTCTCATTGTTCAACTCCCGCTTATGAGTGAGAACATGCAGTGTTTGGTTTTCTGTTCCTGTGTTAGTGTGCTGAGAATGATGGTTTTTCCCTTCACCCACGTCCCTGCAAAGGACATAATCTCCTTCTTTTTTCATGGCTGCATAGTATTCCATGGTGTATATGTGCCACATTTTCTTTATCCTGTCTATCACTGATGGGCATTTGGGTTGGTTCCAAGTCTTTGCTATTGTAAATAGTGCTGCAGTAAATATATGTGTGCATGTGTCTTTATAGTACAATGATTTATAATACTTTGGGTATATACCCAGTAATAGGATTGCTAGGTCAAATGGTATTTCTGCTTCTAGATCCTAGAGGACTATCAGAAAGCAGGCAAAGGATATGAACAGACACTTGTCAAAAGAAGACATTTATGCAGCCAAGAAACATATGAAAAAAAGCTTATCAACATTGGTTACTGGAGAAATGCAAATCTAAACCACTAGGAGATACCATCTCATGCCAATCAGAATGACAATTATTTAACAAACAGGAAACAATAGATTGTGGCAAGGCTATGGAGAAACAGGAACACTTTTACACTGTTGGTGGAAATGTAAATTAGTTCAGCCATTTTGGCATCATTTCTTAAGGTGGCAAGATACTGTCCATTGTTTTACTGGGGCTTAGAAACGTGTAGGACAAAGGAAAGGAGATAACATACTCCATCTATTGCTTTCCTTTTTTTAAATTTTTTGTCTTGTTTTTCAAAAGTTTTCTTGGATTGCAAGGTTTATTTTTTCTGTGAGGGAATGACTCTTCTGTATTAACAAGTGAAATAGTGAATAGATTATCTGTACTGAGAAGTTCTGTGTGAAGCAATGAGCTTCCTAATAAAGAAAGTGTTCAAACAGAGGCAGGATGAACACAGAGCCATGACACCACAGAGGTGATTCCCACATCCAGTGGAGGGTGGTGAACTAAATGACTTCTGTGAGATCTTCCCCTCCTAATTTATATGACTTTATGAATCATTTCAATTAAAAAAGCATTGATATTTACTTAATACTTCCATCTGCCACAATCTCTCCTAAGGACATTAGGCAGGTTCATTAATTCCGACGCATCTCTGAGGGGTAAGGAGTATTATTTTCTCCTGAGAAGGTTAACCTGAATGACGTAACAGTCACTCAGCTTGTAAATAGTGGAGCCAAGAATAATCTACCCAGGGGTCCAGTCCCCCAGCTCTTCCTGCACTGTCTTCACATTGTTTATACCCATCTCTAGCCCTATGACTTCTTGGTGACTGAACAATATGCTTGTTCCTTTTTATACAAAGACGGAGGGGCTCTTAATTATAAAAGTGACTGTTTAGCGATTTCACAAGTTTACATGCTTTTTATTGTTACCATTTTAGATGCTTTCCTGAGAATTTTCCTGCCCACTTATCACCTGTTAATAAAAACAGCTTTATCCATTTACATAATGCTTCAGTTTACAAAGTACTTTGAGTAATATTTCTCACTAAGTTTTTACAGAAACCCCATGAAGTAGCTAGAATACGTGCTGTAAGTGAAGAGATATACATGGGTGTTGAAAGGTTAAATGCTTGTCCAGGATTATAAAGTGACGGAATCTAAGCCTGAACTCAGGTCTTCCAGTTACAAATACCAAGAAATCTCCTCCTCCCGGCTACATCATCTGCCAACTAATGGATAAATTGGGAAAATAAAATATTATGATTTCATATCCTTGACTTTCTAGAAGGGCAGCTGGCTAATACGGTCCTTGAACCAAATCTGGGCCACTGTTTTGTAAACAGAGGATTTATTTATTTTTTAAATTGGTAAATAAAAATTCTACTTACCCATCATGTACAAAATGCTGTTTTGATATATGTCTACATTGTGGAAAGGTTAAGTTAAGCTACTAATATACACATTGCCTCACATTTTTTTTTGATAGTGAGAACCCCTGTAATTTACTGTCAGCAATTTTCAAGATTATGACACATTGTTATTAACTATAGTCATCATCTTCTACAATAGATTTCTTGAACTTATTCCTTCTTTATAATTGAAATTTTGTGTCCTTTGACCAAACATCTTCTCAACCTTATCCTCATCCTCAGCCCCTGATTTTATGGTAACCACCATTCTAATCCCTACTTACATAACTTTAATTTTTTAAAAGTCTACACATCAGTCAAATTAAGTGGTGTTTGTCTTTCTATGCCTGGCTTATTTATACTTAATATCCTCCAGGTTCATCCATGCTGCCCCAAATGAGAGGATTTCCTTCCTTTTTTAAGGCTGAATAGTATTCCATTGAGTATATATGCCACATTTTCTTTCTCCAATCATTCGTTGATAGACACTTAGGATAATTTCATGTCTTGCCTATCATGAATAATACTATAATAGACATGGAATTGCAGAAAACTCTTTGATGTACTTATTTCATGTCTGAAAAGTATCTGAAATAGATCTCTATCAGTTTACAAATTTATTTTGACAAGGTTAAGGACAGGCCTAGAAGAAAAGAACATGGAATCAAAGAAACAGTATGTGGTCTGTGCCTTTCTCAAAAGATGATTTTTGAGGGCTTCAGTGTGTAAAGGGGAAAAGCAGGCTGGAGGGGAAAGAGAGAAGGTATAGTAATCCACATGTTTCAGGAGAAAAGGAGCAGGTGGGGGAATAGTTAATCATGTATTTCTTGCACTCAGCACTTTACATAAGAGAAGGTGAACATAGAGTAGCTACCTGTGGAGATACATAACCTTTTCTCTGTAGCTGTCTGCTTAAGAACAAAAGGAAAGGCAGCTTCTTGCATGACTCAGCTTTCAGCTTAATATTTTTTTTTCCTTTTGGCAGAGTGAAGTAGTGTCCTGAGTTTTTATTTTCCTTTCCCAGAATATATACCAGTAGTAAGATTTTTGGATCATATAGTAATTCTATTTTTAATTTTTTGAGGAACCTCCATACTGTTTCCCATAATAGCTGTACTAATTCACATTCCCAGCAACTGTGTACAGGAGTTCTAATTTCTCCACATCCTCTTCAACAACTTGCTATCTTTTGTCTTTTTGATAATAGCCATTCTAACACATGTGAGATAATATATCATTGCAGTTTTATTTTTTTCAAGACTACCCACTTAATACTTCTGATGAAATCAGAGTTGGAAATATTCCTCCATCTTCTACCCTTTACCTAACACCCACATAATTGCGCATATGCGTATAATTACTGTTTCTCTAGACTGTTTCTGCCTAGTGTATTTTCAGGCACTCAGTGTCTTTTAGTGACTTCAGAGCTCTTTGGCCCTGACTTTATTCATCCAGTATTTGGAGTTGTATGAACCAACACTCAAGAGGCTCACAAATTTTGCGGATCAGGAGTTCAGCCAGGGAACAGGGCAGGTGGCTTGTTCCTACTTCATACTGTCTGAAACTCAGCTGGAAGACTCAAACTGGCTCCACAGGGCATCAGCTGTGTTGGCTGGAAGGCCAAGGGCTGAACCAACTGGAAGCTTGCTCATTCACATGTCTGAGTCTGACACCTGGGTTGGAAAGATTTAAACAACTGAGACTTCAAATAGCTGGACATCCCTAGGCATCTCTCTCTCCATGTTTCCTCTTCAAATGTTCTTTCCAGCATTGCATCTTCAGTGGAGCCAGACTTCATACATTGTGGCTCAGGATCCTCAAGGTACGTGTTCCAAGAGTCAGGTAGAAGCAATGTTACATTTTATGGCCTATCTTCAGAAGTCACTAAGGTTATTTACAGTATAGACACAGCCCACCCAGAGAAAAGGGAAAGGAACCCGGACCATACTTCTTGATGGACACGTGTCAGTAGTACACTGTAAAACACGGATTTGGGGTGATGTATACTGGGATCATCACCTCTGGAAAGTTCAGTGTCACATTATGCAAAAGTAGCTTCTCAATATGTTTGGTGTAGCATGGATTAAATTAATCTTCCATGGTTCCTACCTTCTTGAATTTTTAGTATTAAAAAAAAAGTTACGATGCTAGATAAAAGTGTGATTAGTAGGCATTTATAGTAGACAATTATAGGTAACTGCTTATATAATGACCTGGCTCGTGTGATTGTAGAGACTGAGAAGTTTCATAATCTGCAGGCTGTAGACCCAGGAAAGCCAGTAATGTAATTCAAAGGCCTGAGAGCTGATGGCATAGATTCCAGTTCGAGTCTGAAGATGTGAGAACAAGGAGTGATGAAAAGTAAAAGATCAATGTTTCAGCTCTTTGGTTTTAGTCAGAGAGCAGATTCACCCTTCCTCCAGCTTTTTATTCAATTAGGGTCCTCCATGAATTAGATGATGCCCACCCACATTGAGGAGTCTCATCTGCACTGCTCAGTCCCCTAATTCAAAGGATAATCTCTTCCAGAAACACCTCACAGACACAGATGGATAGGTTCTGTAGTAGGCAGTCACCCAGAAATAATGTTTGAACAGCTATCTGGGCATCTAGTGGCC
This sequence comes from Alouatta palliata, assembly GCA_004027835.1. Classification (NCBI taxonomy): domain Eukaryota; kingdom Metazoa; phylum Chordata; class Mammalia; order Primates; family Atelidae; genus Alouatta; species Alouatta palliata. The sequence goes on from PVKV010017493.1 coordinate 35,265, forward strand.
CAGTTAAGTTGACACATAAAACCAGTCATCACATTGCTGTTGGGGATTCTTTAGCTAATTGGCATATGTAACCTCTTCCTGACATTACAAAAAAAAAAAGGTTGAATTGCTTGATATGTACCATAGATTGAGATCTGTAGCTGCAGTTGACCACCACTCCAAGATAAGTGAATCCAGTATAAGGACCAAACCATTATAAAAAAGAAAGAAAGAAAAGGAAATTTGTGAAGCCATTGCCGCAGCTATGCCACCAGAGAGAAAAACCTTGTACTTTTTGTGAAATATCTCTTTATTTCATATTGAAAATACAATTTTCATGTGGGTGCAGGATTTCTGTAAGAAAGGCATTCTATAGACTGATACGGCTCGAGAAAAAATGAAGTCACTACATGACAACTTAAAACAAAGGGAAGCCAAAGGGTGAAAAGTGGGAGAACTTAATACCAGCAAACAATGGTTTCAGAATTTTGGAAAGAGGTTTGGCTTTAAAAAATGTCAAGATAAGAGGAGAAGCAGCTCCTCAGACCAAGAGGCAGCAGACAAGTTCCCAGATGCCATTAAGAAAATCATTGAGAAAAATATCTGCACGAACAGGTTTTTAACATAGATGAAAGTGCCCAATTTGGGGGGAAAACATCACAACATATATTTATTAGTAAGGAAAAGAAGCAAGCACCAAGATTTAAGGCAGGAAGAGAGAAGCTAACCACTGCTGCGTGCAAGTGCGGTAGGGTTTCTGACCAGAACTACCCATACGATAAGGCTGCTAACCCCTGAGCCTTGAAGAATAAAAAATAGACACCAGCTTCCAGTCTTTTGGTTATACAAGAAGAAGGTGTGGACAATGAGATCCCTTATTCTGGATTACTTTAATCAATGCTGTCTCCCTGAAATCATCAAGTACCTTGCCAGTAAGGGACTGTCTTGTACAACTCTTTTGATATTGAACAATGTCTGGAGCCACCCAGAGCCCTATATGTTCAACACCAAAGGAATCAAAGTGGTCGATTTGTTCCCAAACATAACGTCACTAACTCTGTAAATCAGGAGGTCATAAGGATCTTTGAGGTTCATTACATTTGAATCTCAAAGAGAATCCTGATAAAAAGAACATCATGAATACCAGGAATGATTGCACCATTGAAGACGCCATCACTGTTATTGAAAAAGCTATAAAAACCATTGAGCTCAAAGATGACTTGACAGAGATGAGTACTTCTGAACCAGCACTAGAAATTAGAAAGAAGATGTATTATAAAAGAAACAGTGCCAGAAAACAAATTGACATTAAACAATCTGGCAGGAGGGTTCCTATTCTTCAAGACTGCTCTTGAATTTTTTTATGACCTGGACCCCTCTAGGATAGAGCCACTGAGACCAAGACTGTGGAAGAAGAATTGGTATCATTTATAAACATTTTTACAGAAATGAAAAAGAAAATAAGTCAGACAGAATTTACTATGCATTCTCACAAAGTTGCACCAAGTATACCTGCTCTTCCTGTCTCCCTTACGCCTCCTCTACCTCATCCACCTTTAATGCCCTTGAGACAGCAAGACCAATACTTCCTCTTCCTCCTCCTCCTCGGCCTATTCAACATGAAGATGACAATTATGTCTCTAGCTCACTTTATTATATGAACAATTATGTAATATATATAAGATAAAATTGTGGGTCAATCCATGCACACATATGTTTACTGCAGCACTGTTCACAACAGCAAAGACTTGGCACCAACCCAAATGCCCATCAATGATAGACTGGATAAAGAAAATGTGGCACATACATACCAAGGAATACTATGCAGCCATAAAAAAGGATTAGTTCATGTCCTTTGCAGGGACATGGATGAAGCTAGAAACCATCATTCTCAGCAAACTAACCCAAGAGCAGAAAACCAAACACCGCATGTTCTCACTCATACATGGGAGTTGAATGAGAGCACATGGACACAGGGAGGGGAACACCATACACTGGGGCCTGTCGGGGGGGGTGGGGAGCTAGGGGAGGGATAGCATTAGGAGACATACCTGATGTAGATGACAGATTGATGGGTGCAGCAAACCACTGTGAGACATGTATACCTATGTAACAAACCTGCAGGTTCTGCACATGTATCCCAGAACCTAAAGTATAATAAAAGAAAATAAAATATGTGTCAATCAGCGGTTTGTGTTATCAGTAGGGCTTTTGATCAATAGTAAGCTATTAGTAGTTAAGTTTCAGGAGAGTCAAAATTATACGTGGATTTTTTACCTCACAGGGGTTGACATCCCTACCCACATTGTTCAAGGGTCAACTGTACTTCCTTTAGAAGTTGAAAGGGACAGATAAGTCCCCCTTTTACAGCTAGTGCATAGGCATCTGACCTAAGCTTGCCCAATCACATGTTCCTGATTCTAGCTAGGACACAGTGTGGTGGAGGCAGCATAAAACTTACTCTGTGCTGGCAACACCTTGAGGTACTGAACAGCAGTAATGCAGGTCACAACTACCAGTGGGGCAATGGCAGTAGGATCTGATCATTCTTTCTATGGCCTAACCCACATTTGATGCAGCCATTTATAATAGCTTCTTGTGGCTCCTGTCTGTTTTCCAATCTTGGTTCCTCAGCCTTCCCCTGTCTGGTTCTATGTTATCCCCTATCCGTGCATTAAATTTATTTGCTGTTAGTGTTAGCCAGAATTCATTTCAGTCATTTACAAGCAGAAACCTTGATGGTTCTAGTAATTAAATGTTTAAAATAAAACCCAAAAAACTTATTTTAAATAAAGAGGCTGGGTACAATGGTTCATACCTGTAGTCCTAGCACTTTTGGGGGCTAAGGTAGAAGGATCGCATGAGCCCAGGAGTCAAGACCAGCCTGAGCTGGTCTCAGTTAGAGCAACAGAGTGAGATCCCATCTCTAAAAAAAAAAAGAAAGAAAGAAAAAAAGAAAAGGAAAAAAAGTTAGCAAATGTCAATAGGGCACTTTCTGTATACAAGGTACAGTGCAAGTAGCAGAAAAACTAATGACAAATAAAAGTCAGAATATTCCTGCAAGGAGGTGCCTTTGGGAGTCCTGTGTCATGTCTTTGCCCAATTTTAACCCCAGCTCAGCTGCCTCTCTTGGGTGAGGGAGACACTGGGGCTTCCAGACTGACCAGGTTTGGACAGTAGAAAGCACTTAGAAAAACCTACTCACCACACAAAAGTTAATCCTTAAAACTGAAAACCAATATTTTAAAACAAATTATTTCAGGAGATGAATTGCATGAAGAGCATTTACTATGGAGATTCAATTTTGTAGTCTGGGGGCTAAAACAAAATAAATAATTCCAAACCTCTAACTTTAGAAAATAAAAGCACACAAAAGCTGGAAGACAGATGCAGGAAATGTAACATGAGAATGGCAGAAGCTTCAGTAGGAGAAAATGAAAGAATGAAGGGAAAAACAGTTATTAAATAATTTAAAAGTAAATGTTTACCTGAACTTAGAAAAAAAAAACCCAAGTCTCCAGATTGAAATTGTTCTCCAAGTTATAGAAAAGGTTAATGAAAGATGAAATTGGCAAACTACGTTGATATAGCCTGAATTCTTTCATTACAAAACAGACTAGGAAAAAAGAAACCAACTCAGATTCATGTGCTTCATCAAATAAGTATTCTTCAATTTTAAGCTACTTGCAATAAAAGCAAAAGTGTTAAAAAGTTATAACTATATGTTACTGACATGGAGGCAAGGGAAACAATACTATGATATATTGCTGCTGGATATTTCAATTGTTCCAACCTATTTCGATATAAAACCCAAACATTTGTTACTATTTAAATTACAGATGTGTCTGTCAACCCAGATATCCCACTTTTGGCATCGAATCCATAAAAGTAACTGAAAATGAGAATATATATGTAGCCTTCTCCATAGTGGCAACAACAACAAGAAAATAGAAATAAACTTTTAATATAAGCAGGAATAAGCAAAGTGATTCCATTAATAAGCCAATGGCTGGATAAATGATACTTCAGCCCATGGAATAAGACGCAGTCATTACAAAGAATGCTTGGACCTATATTACCACACTTGAATAAACTTCCAAAATATATTGTTAAATGAGAAAAGTCAAATATAAAGAAAGGTAAATATATATATATATATATATAGTCATTTTTATAAAGCAAACAATGCCCAAATCTCCCATATATATGCGCGTGCACACACACACACACACACACACACACACGAATATACATTATATGTCAAGTTCTTCCCTTAAGAAAGACGTATGGGAGAAGCAAGAATTTTACATGGAAACAACAGGAAAAGGAACAGAAGGAACTAAGTAAAAGAAAAATAATTAAAACTGTATTTTTCTCAGCCTATCCCCCCAAAAAAAACACTCTTATAGGTTACAAATGGAAAACCCAGCACATAACCCCATTTATTGAAAATTATACTGTTTATATGCAAAGTTAGAAAAAATATGGGTGTCCATGTGAAAATGTTGTACTATATATAATAAAATTATATTATTGCAAAGCAATTTGATAAAATTTTATATCTGCCTATATAGATACATACACAGACAGATAACCATATAGATAGATACACACATATAGAGATATGTTTTAAGAAAGATATGAAAGGATACACACCAAGCTGTTAAAACTGATTATCACATGGGCATGGGTATTGAACAGGGAAGGAGGCGAGAGGGGAAAGAGATGATCAGCTTTGTCTTTATGCATCTTTTACTGGGTTTTGCTTCTAATATTACAATGAGTATACTATCTAAAAAATTAATTTAAAAACTAAATTCATTAAAGCTAGATAACCCAGAGCTTACATAAAAAAATATAAAATATATAAAAATATTTATATTTTTAATATTTTTTAAATAAACAATTTGAAAGGTTTTAATTTTTAATTATTATAGATACATATTACTTGTACATATTTATGGTATATATGTGATATTTATGCAAACATACAATGTGTAATAGCCAAATCAAGGTAATTGTGTTACCCATCACCTCAAGCATTTATCATTTCCTGGTGTGAGGAACATTCCAATTCCATTCTTTTTGTTATTTTGAAATCTATTACTAACTATAGTCATCCTATTGTGCTACCAAACAGTAGATCTTATTCCTTCTCTAACTGTATTTTTGTACCCATTAACCATCTCTTCTTTATCCCTCTTCCCTTCTACCCTCCCATCCTCTAGTAACCATTATTCTACTCTTTATCTCCATTAATTTAATGTTTTTAGCTCCCACATATAAGTAAGAACACATGATATTTGTCTTTTTGTGATTGGCTTATTTCACTTAACACAATGTCCCCCAGTTTTATCCATGTTGATGCAAATAACAGGATTACATTTTCTTTATGGCTGAATAATACTCCATTGTGCAAAAATGCCATATTTCCTTTACCGATGGACACTTGGGTTGATTCCATATCTTGGCTATTGTGAATAGTGCTGCAATAAACATGGAAAAGCATATATCTCTTCTATATACTGATTTATTTTCTTTTGAGTATGTACCCAGCAGTGAGATTGCTGGATCATATGGTCATTCTACTTTTAGTTTTCTGAGGAACCCCCATACTGTTTTCCATAGTGGCTGTACTGATTTACATTCCCACCAATAGTATATGATGGTTCCCCCTACTTCACATCCTCACCAGCATTTGCTATTGCTTGCCCTTGGATAGAGGCAATTTTGACTGGGGTAAAATGATATCTCATTGTAGTTTTGATTTTCGTTTCTCTAATGACTCATGATGTTAAGCATTTTTTTTCATATACCTGTTGGCTATTTGTTGTTGATCCCTTGTCAGATAGGTAGTTTGCAAATATTTTCTCCCATTCTGGAGGCCATCTCTTCACTTTGTTAATTATTTCCTTTTGCTGTGCAAAAGTTTTTTACCTTAATGTGATTCCATTTGTCCATTTTTGCTTTAGTTGCCTGTGCTTCTGAGGTCTTATTCAGAAAATCTTTCCTCAGATCAGTGTCCTGGAGTGTTTCTCCAATGTTTTTTTCTAAGATTTTTATATTTTCAGGTCTTAGATTTAAGTTTTCAATTCATTTTGATTTTCTTTTTGTACGTAGTGAGAGATGGGGTCTAGTTTTGTTCTTCTGCATATGGATATCCATTTTCTCAGCACCATTTATTGAAGGGACTCTCCTTACCCAGTGTATGTTTTTGGTACCTTTATTGAAAATAAGTTGACTTCAAATGGTCAATGTGTCTATTTTTAGGACACTATCATGCTATTTTGGTTATTATATCTTTGTAGTATAATTTAATCAGGTAGTGTGATGCCTCCAGTTTTGTTCTTTTGGTTCAGGATGGCTTTTGTTCTTCTGGTTCTTTTGTGGTTTCATGTAAATATTAAGGGTTCCTTTTTTATTTCTGTGAAGAATGTCCATCTTTCAATAGGGATTGCTTTGGGTTTGTAGATTGCCTTGAGTAGTATGGACATTTTAACAATATTGATTCCTCCAATTCAAGAGCATGAACTGGCTTTTTATTTTTTGTGTGTCCTTTATACTTTCTTACAGTAATGTTTCATAGTTTCATTGTAGAGATATTTTACTTCTTTGGTTAAGTTTATTCCTAGGTATTTAATTTTATTTATAGCTATTGTAAATGGGATTACTTTCTTCGTTTTCAGGTTGTTCACTGTTGGAATATAGAATTGCTACTGATTTTTATGTGTTGATTTTGTATCCTGCAACTTTGCTAAAGTTGTTTATCAATTCTAGTAGTATTTTGGTGGAGTCTAGGTTTTTCTAAACATAAGATCATATCATCTGCAATAAAGAATAATTTTACTTTTTCCTTTCCAGTTTGGATAGCCTTGATTTCTTTCTCTTTTTTTAGTTGCTCTGGCTAAGACTTCCTTTACATTTTCAATTTCTGATTTATTGAATATATTGAATAGGCACCTACAGATACAGAGTACAATTGTATATTTAATAATTCATATCTAGTGACTATGCATGTACATTTGTAAACAATTCATCTAAAACTCTGATTAGGCCCTGGATCAATGTCATTTTTTCTTTTAGCAGCAGAATCTTTTCCTAAAAGAAATCTTATCTGCCCCTGCCTGATATAAAAAAGAGAAAACAGAGATATTCATAAATGCTCATTTGAAAGCTGAGAGCCCTGATTGGAATCAAATTCACTCACAGCTCTGAACCAGAGATCCCTAGTTACATGACAGATGTCCGAATGAAGGTCTGTCTCTCTGATCTTCTTTCTGATGACTAGCGGTTTCTGACTCAGCCCTCCAGAGAGCCTATCAATTTACAAGTCAAAATGATCTTAATAGAGCATATGAAATGAAGTACCCTCCTTTTCAGATTCCTAGCTCAGTATGTGAAGCCTATATTAAATTTTATGTTTTGTAAACTATTAGCTTGATATTGAACTTTTGTCAGTTTTCTTTCATTGCATAATTTTTTAAAAATAGATCCATTTCTGTTGCAATTGAGTTCACCCATCAAAGTTTTTAGCAGTTATCAGAGAGTCAATAGAATTCAAATAATTGGGACTTCTACAGTGTTCGGACAGAAGATGCAAATGCTCCTGTCATTTCTCAGTTCTTTTTACTTCTGTGCTGAAGCAGAGAAGTGGAATGGCCTTCTGCCCTGATATCACCCTGCAACAACACAAAAACCAAGGTTGTTGAGTCTTTCAACATATATTCCTGTGATCTGCACTTTTTTAGTCACGTTGATGGAGCTGAATTTTCAAACTAGGTGAGGAAAGACAATTCTGGATCTCTTTTACATTAAGGAGTAAACATAATGAAACAGTATACATGAATAAAGAAATGAAGAGAAGCTTAACAAACTGAACAGTACATCAAAAATACATTTACAGTTTCCGAAGTATTACTCTTCCATTTACTAGCTTAGTTTAAATGAATGCTAAAACGAATCGGGAAATTTGAAGAGACGATGTGCACTCCTAAGTTCATACTGTAATGAAAATTTATCATGGAAGAATGGATGTTCCTTTTGCTCCAAACAGCTCTACTAGCTGAGAAAAGTATTCTCTTTTGCATGGAAACTGAAATGAGCATGATTTGTCACTGTTAAGCAATGTGCAACCAAGAAGCTGTGTGCTCATTACAGTCCTGGGCTCTGGCTGTACTGCCCCCACACAGCCAGGGGCTCAGGGGACTCTGGCTGTTCTCTCTGGAAGGTGAAGGGGAATTTTGCATCTGTGGATTCTGACAGCTTGACTGTTAGTGAAAGGGGACCGAGGGTAATTGAATAACCTTTTTAAAGGAGGACAAACTTCAAATAGTCACAAATTATCATTTTCTAGAAAGTGAATTACCTTGTGTCAAGGTGAGACTCAAGGGAGAGAGAGAGAAGGCTGGAAGATACAAAAAGAATGTGACTTGTGGCTGACAATGAAGTCAGATGTTCATGGGCACTGGGATCACAATTCTTTCAAATTTCAGAACACAGGCTTATTTCAACAGTAGGATGAACCACATTTTGTTGGAAAATCAACTGGAGACAAAATACAAGGGAAAACATAAGAAAAATGAAAAAGAACAATTTGGGACTTCTCTGACACCTATTCCATTGCATAACTATTAGAAAAAATTAACTGAACCTCTCTCCTTCTTTCTGGTAACTCTACAGGATTTTGCTTGGTTCTTAGTCTCTAAGGACATAATTAAATGCCACCATGAACCATGTCCTTCAAAGCTAAACCACAGCTCCCCTGCCCCTGGAATAAAGGATGCCATTTGAAGCTTCATCCCACTGCTCCTTAGCTTCTCTCACTTGAATTGCTCCAACAGAAAGTTTTTACACAGCTGCACCATCATCACCAAGTACCATTTCTGATGCATAGTTGACTCACGACAATTTTGTTGAGTGTGGGCAGGGTCATCATCTTGATAGTCTGGGGCTGGTTTGCTCATCCTAAGTGCCCTGAGGCAGCCTTGCCACAGACCCAAAAAGCAGCCTTCCCTCAAATCAATGCACAGTCACTCTCTAGAAAATGATTCTGATCACCCTACCATTCTTCCATGACTAGAAAATTAATGGCACTGACGGGAGTTCCGCAGCCCACACTTTGCACAACCATTAGCAATAATAGCCTTAAATCAGGAATCACAAACTTGAAAGCCTAAGGGGACCAGGCACAATGAAGTGTCTAGAAAATGACCGTCAAAAATAGAATTTGAGCCCATTTCTTCTTTTAGAGGTTACTCTCAGCACTCTCTTTATGCCAAGCTTTTTGAAATAGTTTGGACTTGGCAGTCTCCACTGCAGCAACGAAACCCACTGCAATTGAGCTTCAGCTCTCAGCAATCCATAGAAACTGCTCTTTGCCAAGTTTATCAAGAACCAGTAGACTTTTTTCAATCCTGGCCTTACTTACCTCATGGCAATGCTGGTACCTTCTTTCTGTCAAGGACTGTGAAGGTTCTGAGATTTTGCTCTGCTTTCAAACTAATAAACCAGACTGTGGTTTTTTCATGTATGTTGGAAAAAGACATGAGACTCTTGGGTCAGAGAAGAAGGACCCAAGGACTCTATTACTCACAGCACACAGTAGCCTGAGAGTTAGCATGGTCATGTTTGTTTCCCTTGCCTCCCAAGAAGCACAGTGGTAACATAGCTGGCTCCCGGGTATATGCCACACTCACAGTTAAGTTGGCACCACAGCCTGGAAATCCTGAGCTTGGAGAATTCAGCAAGCTGTAAGTAAATCTGCTTTTTGTTTGGAAAGCTGGAAAGATAATGTAACCCATCCTTCAGGGTTACTTGCTGCAAACACCATGCTGAGAAATGGCCCTGGTAATGAGCAGTCAAGATGTGGAATTTTTGGCAGGCCCAAGGCCATCCAGTGCAGTTTGCCCCTTCCAACAGTGTCTTTCTTCATCTACTGTAGAACCACACTTTCCTGGTTTTTTGGCAACTTCTGTGGCTACTTGTGTCCTTTATCAGTTCTCTTACTCTGCCCTTTGTCACCGTTTAAAGAGTCCTGCATTAGCTCCTCCTCTCTTCCTTAAATATTCTTTCCCATCAAGATTTCATGCTTTAATTAACATCTATATCAGGAAATATAAACCCAAATACCTACAGGGGCAAGAAAGGTAATATAAATGAGTGGTACACCCCAGGAATAATGCTATATCTGCCAGAAATATAATCCTCAGCTATTACTTTTAGTGAACAGAAGTGAAAATATTTAGCATAATACAAACATGTGTGATACTGAAAATAACAGTTTCAATCAAATATTTAAAAGTATAGACTCTAAAAAATAAAAACACCACATTATTTAATGGTTACATTGGAAGTTACTAAAACTTGATGTGAAACCTTCTACTCTACACACGATAGTGATGGCAGGTTGTGCAATAAATGCCAAGTTCAATCTTGATTCCTCTGCCTGGTTGTCATGTTTACTTTTACTATTTTCCATTATGGAAATAGCTGCTCCCAAACACAAGAACTGCCAAGCCTGAATATGTTGTTTTATTTAGGGTAGCTATGCCTCAGAGAGTGATAGAAAGTCTCGTATTTCAATGTTATCAACTTTCAGATTCTACTACTTACAATACTGTATTTAAGTAATCTCTATTGGTAGTTCTTCCTTCCCAATTTAAATATTAAGAGAGCAAATGAAATGAGCAATGTCAACTAATTTTACTTGCAGTTTAACATTGACCAGAATAATCCTGTTAAAGATCAGCCTTCAAAACCCTAGTATGGAGAATGTTGTTCAGTTGCATTTGGGTAACTAATACTAGCATATAAAGATTGACCAGTTTATTTCTTCCCAAATGAAATCTCAAAATAGATAATTTCAGGATGAACAGATCACTGAAATAATATATTCCTATAACTATTCAGTGGTTAGACCAGTCATACTGGCAATTAAAGTGGTCAAATCATTAATGTAATCTTTGCAATCACAGTTGCATGAGTAAGTCAATGTCTTTCAACAGTTAAAACCCTCTAAAACGCTTTTTCATAACAAAACCACCTAAACTCTGTGTAGTGCTTCACATCCAGTTTATTCAGCAATATCACGTTGATGGAAGTTACGGAAGCATAGTGAGCTCATGGAGTTCATTGCTAAGTTCATAGTATTGTCCAGTTATAACTTTAAAACAAAAAACGTAAAAACAGAAACTAGTTCACAATGTGCTACATAAGCTAAAATTCTACATTGTTTCAAAATGTTGCCACTGTATGGGTTAGTTTCTTAGTAAATTCCTTTAACACCAACGGTAGCATCAATACTACATCTTGCTAATTTGACCAGTAAACTATTCAGTTAACCCTGTCTCATTATGCAAAGGAAGTCATTTCATGATATTATTTAACCAGAAGTGTTATATCCAACACTTCCTGGGTTAAATCAAAGTTGACATCAACACCAAAAACAAATATAATTAGGCAGTACTAGTAGGTAGGTAGATAGGTAGGTAGATAGACAAATAGGTAGATAGGTAAGTAGATAGATAGATAGATAGGTAGACATAAATCTATCTATGCTTTCAGCAGATGCCACAAATAATTCCTCCATGTAAATTAAATAGTAAAATCTTAGCAGTAACTTGCCAAGCAATAGTTAGGACTTTCTTTGTAAAACTTGTTTCTGTTCAGAACACATAATTTCTGCTGTACTCAATAGACTTTAATAAACCTACCATCTATAAAAAGCAATTGATCAAGCAAGTTATTTTCCCTAATGCATAACTAATTCCCTAGTGCATAACTAATTCTGCATTTAGGATCACCAATTGATTCATTATACTTCTTTTCTTTATGCCTGTATTGTTCTTCATGGTGGATTATTTCATAATATTATTTTTTGATTTTGTTTTGTTTCTTTTAAATGCAGACATACTTTGCATAATCAATATGTAGATCCAAGACTAACTTTCACAAAGAAATAGGCTTTCTATTATTTTTCTTAAAATATACAGCTTTGACATTTTTATTTTTTCCATTTTTAATAGAGATATGGTATGGAGACATATTTCTCTGTTATTTAAAAAAATGACTGTTCAAGAACAATGACAAAGAGTGAGACTTCAGTGTGCAAGATGTGATAGGAAATGGTGGAAACCAGGGGACAGAGGAGCATATGCAACATTAAAGAGGAGGAGGGGGGAACAGAGGAGCATATGCGACATTAAAGAGGAGGAGAGGGGAACAGAGGAGCACATGTGACTTTAAAGAGGAGGAGGGGGGAACAGAAGGGCACATGTGACATTAAAGAGGAGGAGGGGGAACA
>PVKV010017494.1:0-47566 GCA_004027835.1 Alouatta palliata
CCACCCACCCACCCATTCACCCATCCACCTGTCATCCACCCACTCACCCATCCATTTATCCATCCATCTACCCATCCATCCATCCATCCAAAGTTAATGGACTCCTTGGCTTCTGTGTTAGAGGGGCTATGACAGAGGCAGGTACTCTGTCCAGTCCAGTGGGCAATCAACAGAATAAGAGGTTTTCCTACAAGGAGACAGGGTTAGAAAAGCCTTCATAAAAAGCTTTGTGAACTTTTGGCATCTTCTAGAAAGGGGAGATGACAAGAGGGGCTCAGAATATTTAGAATTCCCTGGAAACATCTCTGGGACCTGAAGCGGTGGTATCTTTTCTCTTTTGATCCTGCCTCATCACACCCCATCCGTCAAGGCAGCCTCACGTCTCCCTTTACTCACCTTGTCAAGTTCCCCTTCCTCATTCACAGTGTGTTGTAGGAATGTGAGAAATAACAGACGCAGCAGACAGTATGGAAGCATATTAATAAATCATTTTAAAGTACTGAAATTGATATTGGGCTTTTCTGCAACATTTTATCATTTATAATTTATTAAGCATGTTATTTGTCACCTGGTTAAGCAAGAACAACCAATATTTCATTGGGGGATCTGATTATTCAATGTGGGATAGAAGTGGTGGAGTCTTTCCCATGGACAGCAATAGGATGCCAGCCTGAATGTCAGCTGGCAGCTTGACCTCGTGGTTTATTAGTTTGTTTATAGATTATGGTGTCAGCCTGAAGCCCTCTGAATACCCAAGACAGGCAGAGGTACGAAAAGTGCACATACTTTCTCTCCCTCATGTGTCTCGCTTCTCCTGGGGCAAGATTGGGGGTGGGTGACTCCCACTGATGCTGTCCAGTCTCTTCTGCGCTCACCATCACTCACTGAGTAGCTGTAGAGTCCTCCGATGTGCTAGGTACTGTTGGCAACAATCAGGACACATCACTAATCTGAACAAACCACGGTCCTGGCCCTTGTGGGGCTTATCTGCTATTGGGAAGAGATAGATAATAAAAAATAAGCACAATAAATCTGAAAATGTGATAGTAGATTAGCAGGTGATAAGTGCCATGCCTTAGCTAGAGCTGCTATACAAATTACCATACCCTGAGAGGCTTAAAGAACAGACCTTTATTTCTCACAGTCTGGAAGCTGAGAAGTCCAAGATCAAGGCATTGGCAGAGCTGGTGCTTCCCGGCTTGCAGGTGGCTGTCTTCTGCCTGTGTCCTCACATGGCAGAGGGAGGGAGGGTTCAAGGGAGGGAGAGATAAAGAGAGAGACAGAGAGAGGGGGCAGGCTCTTTCCTGTCTCTTCTTATAAGGGCACTAATTTCATTCATGATGGCTCCGCCCTCATGACTTGATCACCTCCCAAAGGCTTCACCTTTTAATATTCTCTTTTTGGGAGAAAGGGCTTCAACACAAGAATACTAAAAAGACAAAACGTTCAGTCCATACCATGTTATATAATAAGAAAGAGAAAAAAAGGAAGCAGCAGAGAGTGTGGGGTGGGCTGACTGGTAGCCATTGTGGTAAGCAGCAATGCTATTTGCTATAGACCTTGTTTCTGCATTTTCCTGGCTGAATGGCATTTGGATCCCAAATAATTGGAGCCATGTATATTGTCCTGTGTTCATAGTTCCATGAGGCGTCTCTTGGACAGAAAAACATCATTGTGGGATGGCTTGTCCTGGCCTGTGCCCACCCCCTCCTTGCACTGCCCACCTGCTGCCTGTGCCCCCAAGAAGGACTGTGCTGGCTTCTGGGACCTTCCCTCCCCTCTTACCAGCAGGAAGAGTCGGGCATAGTTTGGAGAGGCCAGGTGGAGCACACCTGGCTGTGGAGCTGCAGAGCTGCGCCCTCATTCAAGAGGTTGTCAGGGAAAGCCAGTGGACCGGAACTTGGTGACGTCTGGCGGCCACTGACCACGTCTAGCAAGCCAAGGAATAAAGCCACTCAGCAACACAGATGGCAAACGGCTGCATCTGGACAGCTGCATGGCTCAGCCGTTTTCTCTTCAAATTGGTGCTGCCCACTCCTCAATGCTGGCTTGGGGTTATCTCTGGACAAGCGTGTAAAACCAGGGCTTCATTCTTGGAAGCTGGGGTGCACTTCTGGAGTGAATGAATGTGTGAATGTCGGCCTCCCAGGGCTTGTGTTTAGCTGATTCTATTGGCACAGGTCTCTGATCTGAAGCATCTCACTGACTGCATCTAAGAGTCAGGCTGTGCTTCTGTTTTCTGGTCATAGGGTACCTGAGAATGGGAAACTAGGGAGAAAGGGTCAGAACCTGGGTACCCCGCCTTTGTAAGCCAGCAGAGCCACTTAAGTCAGAGCTTTGTGGGTATGGGATGGTTAGGAATTAGAGAATGAAAGAAGGAAGGAGTTTATAGTTAGCGTGCAGAAACTTACACAGTCATGGAGTTTATTACATTTATCACAGTCTTTGGAGGAATATCTGGCTTCTCTGGTGGAAGTGTGTCAGTCACACAAATGGCATCTATCACATGTCTCGAAGATGGGGAGGAATTCAGCACCATTGACTTAGGAATTGGGATGGGATAGCAAGGGCTAGAGGTTTTAGAGACAGCTCAGTCTTTACCAAAGGCGCCTTATCCTAGGAATCTTTTGGGGTGTGTGATAAAAATGTTCATTCTTGGGCTGTACACTCCCAAACTAATCAACCAGCCCTCTAGGGAAGGAGCCTGGGAATTTGCCTCTTGAACCAGCACTCCAGTGATTCTTACAAGAGGGAGCACGTGGCTCTCAACAGGGTTTGCATTAGAATTAATCAAGGAGCCTTTGATAATTGCTGGTACCCTGGCCTCATCCTGAAGAGTCGGCTGAATTTCATCTGGTTGGGGGTTGCATGTTGCAAGTTCTAAAATCTCCAAGGTGTTCTGATGCACATGTCGGGGAGGCCCCTGTGCACGCTAGAGAGTTCAGGCTTCTGTGTAGAAGAGTGCAGGTGGAATCTCTTCCTTGCTCGCTCACTGTTTGCCTGTGGGTGGCTGACTTCTGCTCCTGGAGCCTCAATGCATAAAGGGGAGGTAGTGTCCCTGTGTGGTCCACAACAGGGTCTTCCTCTTTAACTTCCTCTAGAAGAGTTAATGAGACCCTGGGTGTGAACACCCTCTTCCACAGACCCCAGCTTTGTGGAGTAAGTTGTCAGGCCTGCAGCAGCACCCTTTGGGCCTGTTTCCGCCTCCCTTCAGTCATTATTTCTTCTGGGATCTGTGCCTGTCTGGATGACAGATGCAAAGGGCACAAGAGTTTGGGACAGGGGGGGACCCAGGCAGATTCTGACTGCTGCTGTGTGTCAGGTAATGAGGAGGGAGGGCTCTGGGCAGGCAACCGCTTCCACGCCGCCTTGTCCACCTCCGCATTCTCCTGACTTATTACATTGTAATAAATTGAACCATTCCACTTCATTATTTCATATATGAGGAGATTTATAGATTGTCCTGGTGGCTGAAGAGGCAGTGATTAAGGAAGCAGCGTGCTAATGAATAAGGCTGGGCACAAAGCCGTTTTAATTAATGCACAGCCCAGGGGCTGTAAACCGCTTGCTGATAACAAACCTGCCCATTGAAGAGCTGAACTGACAACTTCCTACAGAGTAACGGCTGATGGTGACATGGGGGAGTCATTCAAGTGACAATTAGGGTTGCTAACCTCAGTCTCTCTCCCCACCATTGGGCTCACTATGGCAGAGCCACCCAACACATATTTATTTATTTTTTTCCTGCAAAATAGTTTCTACTCTCTGGTCCCCTGACACCCCACTGTCCTCCGCCTCCCCATTAGGATCACACTCGAACTTTCTGAAGGTTTTGTTTGGTCAGATTCCTGGAATGGAGGATGCCTGTTGCTCTTCACAAAGGCTCTGTGATATCATCATGCTTTTCACCCAAACTTCTTCCAGAGTTCTGCAGATTTAGTCAAATTCAGTGTGCTTGAAAAGATTTTTTTCCTCTTTCCTTTTCACTTTTACTGGAGCAATCCCTGTTGGCAGCTTGGCTTTGGAGGGTTTCATCTCACCGGCAACTTGGCTGCTGTGGGGCCTGGCTTCCCAGTGTGCAGGTGCAGGGGTCTCTGAGTGTGCAGGTGCAGGGGACTCCGAGTGTTTAGGTGCAGGGGTCTCCGAGGGTGCAGGTGCAGGGGTCTCCGAGGGTGGAGGTGCAGGGGTCTCCGAGGGTGGAGGTGCAGGGGTCTCCGAGGGTGGAGGTGCAGGGGTCTCCGAGGGTGGAGGTGCAGGGGTCTCCGAGGGTGGAGGTGCAGGGGTCTCCGAGGGTGGAGGTGCAGGGGTCTCCCAGGGTGGAGGTGCAGGGGTCTCCAAGGGTGGAGGTGTAGGGGTCCCCGAGAGTGTAGGTGCAGGAGTCTCCGAGGGTGGAGGTGCAGGGATCTCTGAGTGAGCTCACGCATTCTGCATCCTTGTCACACTGCTCTGCACCACGGGGTTTTCGGTAATGGCTCTTTCCTGACAAATTAAGTCCAAAGGGTGACGGGAAACACAATAACCTTTCTCTGTTCTTTTCAGTTTCCTGTCAGGATTTGCTGTTTGGGGACATGGGAACACTGTGCTAAGATGACTTTTCAGCCAGTTGATAACTGATGCTTTTGGCCATGACACAGGGCATTATTAGTAGTGTGACTGAAAAACATGAACAATAGCTGTTCTCATAACCAAAGGAATGTAGCCACAATAAGAGAAAAATACTGACCAACAGAATGATGTGAGGAAAACACTGTTGTAATGAAATGGTGCTTACTGAATTAACTGTTCCATTTAGCAGACACATGAGCAGTACCAAGGATGAACTAGATGTGGAGACTGGGGAGCTGCAGACTCAGCTCAGTTATCATCTTGGTGGCCTGGCTGCCGTCCAGCTCACAAAAGCCACCTGATCCGGAGAAGAATTACTGATGCTTGCTGCAGTAAGTTTGGCAATAAGTTGTTATTGCATCTGGCCTCCTATCTACAAAACCTACTCTGATGGAAGGGTGATCCTGTGTGATGAGTTACCCCATCCTCCTAGGACTGCTCTCTGTGACATGTTTTCAGAGCAGCCTTCCCAGTCAGGAGGAGCAAAGTTACATTCCATCTGGTGAGGTCTGGGATGAGATGCAGAAGTGAGTAGCTGATTTTCCTCCCTTGCCCCTTCCCTTGAATAAACACACCTAGTACATACTGGCCCCAGACTCTTGGGTGTTCCCTGTGGTGCATGGCTAGGTCCTTACGGCTTCTCTGTGGCTGCAAGTCCCCCTAGGGTCTATGATGTCTCTGGGCACCCCTCTACACTTGCTGTCTGAGCTGTGTCCTTCCTGCTAGCGCTGTCTCCACTCTCCTCTTACATAGTATTTTCTCCCCCATAGAAGGCAGCTTCAATATTTACCTAAAAACTGAAAGCTTTAAAAAAATTCCAAAAAAGTCTGGGTGGGTTGGGGAATTAATGTCCTAATGCAACATATTAAGAACAGATGAATCCAGAAATCACAGCAATAGTACATTTTCTCCTAACCTTTCATGAATTATTGCCGTATTAAGTTACCTGCTTTTTTATGTTACCTCTATTTGAGACTTGGAAAAATGGAGGCACCTGAGAGGTATATGACTGAGCCAGGCTTAATGGTGCAGTAGAGGCTCAAAAAAGTGAGACTCTAAGTTGGAGCCCACCCATGAGAGAGACCTGCTGCTTTGGCGAGCTATGTGCTACTTACCTCTGATTTTTACAGAGCAGTTTTGAGCGATTGCTGGGCATTTTATGACTAAGATGAGGAGAAGCCTGAGACCGAGCTTGGGCCAGAGGATGATGGGCAGAATTTTGTAATTTTCATGTAATTATCCCAGGTCCCACTTTCTGCAATATCCCCAGACTGCCAGTTGCCTGTCAGATATATTTTAGGAATGAAATTGAGGAGGAGAGTGCATTTGGGAAATAATAGAACTTACTTCGAAGTAACATATCAAGCTTAATTTTTAATGGTGAAGAATCTATGGACACACCATCTGTAAATGTTGAAGACGAAGCAACACAAAACACAGGGATTTTGGCTGGCAGAGCTTGCAACATGGCAGCTCAATGCACCACTAAAACCCAGGGAATATGGCTTCTTAACCCACGCACCTACTCTGGTTCAAGCATAATGAAAGGTCTGGCTGAGAAGGAGGACACGAAAAGAAACTGGAATCCGGCAGGAGGACTGAATAGGGAAGGTAGTTGTTCTCCTTTGTCTGAGCTGGCTTTTGAGAACTGCTGGAAACTAGGAAGAAAGAGGGTGAGTTTGTTTTCTGGGACCATAGCTGCTTCCATGACACCTCCTTGGTGGAAGCAAACCTTCGTAATTGAGGTTAGTTTTTTTGAGATGGAGTCTCGCTCCCTCGCCAGGCTGGAGTGCAGTGGCATGATGCCGGCTCACTGAAAGTTCCATTTTCCAGGTTCAGGCAATTCTCTGCCTCAGCCTGCGAGTAGCTGGGACTACAGGCGCGCACCACCACGCCAGGCTAATTTTTTGTATTGTTAGTAGAGATGGGGTTTCACCATGATGGCCAGGATAGTCTTGATTTCTTCACCTCGTGATCCGCCTGCCTCAGCCTCCCAAAGTGCTGGGATTACAGGTGTGAGCCACCAAGCCTGGCCCGTAGTTGAGTTTTTTAAAGGACGTATAGAAATTGTTTCTTTGCCCTTAAATTCACTCACACTGACATGAATGTCAGTAATTTTGGCCATCTCCAACTGCCTTCTGCTTCCTTGTATTCTTTCTAAGAGTGAACTTACTTATCCTTCCTTTTTCCTTCTTACCCCTTTAATTATTATGAAAGACACCACCATTTCTGGAGGACCCTCCTGTATTTAATATGCTTTCTAGCACTTTCTTCCAGTTCCTGTACCATTCAGCTGACCAGAAAAATTGAATCAATACATCTGCTTAAAAAGATGTGAAATCCAGTATGTAGGAAGGTCCATCAAAGGTCAATCAAAAAGGTGTGGCAACCATGGAATACTATGCAGCGGTTAACAAAGATGCAGCTGGAGGCTATTATTCTAAGTGAATTAACCAGGAACAGAAAGCCAAACATCACATGGATTTATATGGGGGAGCCAAACATTGGGTACTCATGGATACAAAGATAAGAACAGTAGACACTGGAGGTTACTTGGGGACAGGGAAGGAGAGAAGAAAGGGCTAAACATCTGCCTATTGGGTACTATGTTCACTACCTGAGTGACAGTTCAACTGAAGCCCAGACCTCAGCACCATGCAATATATCCATGTAAAAACCTGCATGTGCACTTTGGAAGGCTGAGGCGGGCAGATCACTTGAAGCCAGGAGTTCGAGACCAGCCTGGCCCAATAGGGTGAAACCCTGTCTCTACTAAAAATACAGAAATTAGTTGGGTGTGATGGTGGGAACCTGTAATCTCAGCTACTCAGGAGGCTGAGGCATGAGAATTACTTGAACCCAGCAGGTGGAGGTTGCAGTGAGCCGAGATGACGCCACTGCACTCCAGTCTGGGTGACAAAAAACTAAAACGAAAATAAAAAATACCCCTGTACATGTTCCCCTTGAATCCAAAATTTTTTAAAAGGGGTGGCAAACTCAAAGGCCTGAGGGGACTGGCATTTCACATAAATGAGTGAGATAACGGACATCTGGTGATACTAAGTGGCTCACGCTAAGACCAGATGTGACACATCCAGCTTTAGTTACTTTTTACAGCACCTTTCCAGGTAAAACCGAATGACTTCAAAACACCCAGAGAGCTGTCAGCTGTTCCACACGCGGTTGATTTGTGGTACTGGTGACTGTGTGTGTCCAGACAAAGGCAGCTCCAGACTGCAGCGCCAACCCGACTTCGTAGCCAGGGAAGCACGGGGATGACACGTTTCCCTGGTGACTCTCATGTCAGATGGATGTCTTTTAATCCTTTCCTCAACAAGCCATCTCTTATCACTAACCCATCCTAAAATCTCTTCTTCCTCTATTTTTCCTTTCCTTCTTTTTCTATTTTTTTTTTTCCTGTAGGCTGTTTCCAAACAGGCAAATGCCAGTGTCATCTCCAGCACCTGGGAGACAAAAGATACAGAGCCGGTGGCCTGCTTCCGAGACAAGCTCTCGTGAATATGCTTGACGCAGACGAGGGAGGGATCGCTCTAACTCTGTCGATGTGTGTGGCAGTTAATAAATCATTTTTGAGAAGCTGTTATTCTCTTACCTAAAGCATTCTTATTTCACTGTAAACAGTTGTTATTTTCTTAGTTGGGTTTAGGAAACATCCTACTATCCCCATTACTGCAATGAGTTCTGATACATTTAGTATCTTAGTCACCTTTCAGGTCCAAGGACTCTATTTCCTAAGTGCCGTGAGACATGTTCCTGGGGAAACACTCTGCCCAGTGATTTGAGAGCAGGAGGTTTATCAGGAGTGCCCTTGCACTGGGAGGGAGGAAGCAGGGCCCGGTGGCTCTATAGTCAGGACAGAGGCCTCAGCTGACCCCACAGGGGGTTCTAGAAGCTGGCATGGTCCTTCAGAGCTGTCCCTGATCAGAGCAACAGGCCAGGCCTTTGTTCTACCTTGCTGATCCCTTAGCAAGGCTGCCCCTTGGTCAGGGGCCTTCCTTGGGAGGGACACAGCCATGAGGTGACTACAGTGCTCCGGGGAGTGGGCTCCTCTTTCCAGGCCTGGGGTCTGGTCTGTGTACCAGGAAGTTTACGGAAGGGGAAGATTTCCACCTCATTTCTCTCTGGTCCAGATATTTTGTTTGTGAAGTTGCACGTGAGATAAGATTAACTTCTGGCTTGAAGAGTGGGTAACACTGAAACTCCAGCCTGGCTATGATATATGGATGAAACATCATGTTCTCTTTCTTCACACTCTCCCTTTTCACCCTTTTTACTTATTTCCTGTACAATTCCGTGACAATGTGCATGGTTCTCTCCCCACAAAACCTCTGCTGGCTCCCTGACGGCATTTTGTAGCTGTTTATAAGTGACATCTAAAGCCTGTTGCAGGAAAACAGAAAGACATGCCACTATATTTTGGAGATACATAGAGCATTATCTGAAAGCCTACTACTGAAGAAGAAGTTTACAATGAGTGCTTGCCTGCGCTGTGGTTGTTAGCAGGTGCAGACTCCGTCGCCCCCATGTCCTACTCTGGAAGACTCACCTGGGAGCCCTCCCACACTGGATTCTCAATGTGTGCTTCACATTTGCTGCCTGATTCACCAGCGTCTCTTGTCAGGGGTCTCTCACAGGTATGGCTGTGGTGGGTTGGCATCCAGGGGCGGGGCAGAGATAAGCCACAGCGCTTCCAGGATCCCACGAAAAAAGAAAACAAAATACGAAAGACGGTGCTGCGCCTGCAGCTTTGATGATATTTACGGGGTTGATGGATGAAGGTGGCAAGCCAGGCGGTGTGGCCTGATCAGGGTGAAATGGCTGAGCAGAGGAGCAGAGAGTGAGTGAATCAATCATGGGACCCGCTCCACCCGCCAGCTGGGTTCATCAGCCTCACAGCCTCTCTCTACAGGCTTATAAATTACCCCTGATGGAGGCCTGGCGTGTTGAGCCAGGTTGCAGTGACTTCTCCAGCAGAGATCAATAGGCTAAGGTGAACAGAAGCAACAGAACTCTGATGAACTCCAATGAGATAGTTGGCGACACACTCCTGCTTGCTTTGATAAACCCATATATTTTGTGCCCAAGCTGAAATCCTCCACCAAAAAAAAAAAAAAAAAAAAAAAAAAAAGATTTGGACTTAATTTAATACACCTATGTCGTGTACCATAGTGTTGGAGAGCATGGCCTCCTGGACTTCCATCCTGGACTCACTTGCTAGTTGTATGACCCGGATGGTTTACTTAATTAATGTCTTTGTCCCCTTGGACTCCTTACTTTTGAAAATGGCAATAATAATGCATACGGTTTCTTCCTTATAAAGCTCTTAGTTTTTCATAGGATTAAATTAGTTAATATTTATAAATTAGCATTAATAATTTTAGCAGTATTATTATGGGCTTAGATCTTATTGCCTGGTCAGCCTCAACCCCACTCAGTTTTGGAAGACTAGCTCGTCTCTTCCTCTGCTGATAAGCAACATCCTGCATGTCACCCTAAATGACACGCAGCCATATCTACTTATTTTCTTTCAATCAAGAAAACGAAGTGTGTCTCCTGCTAAAGGTCATCCCCTGTCTGCGACTCCTCACATCCCCTCCTGATCCTTCCCTGTTGACTCCACATCCTATATTGCCAGCTACTGTTCTCTCTCTTCACAGTGTTTTGTTTTCTTTCTCATGGTCCCATGTCCTTATCCTCTCTAGATATCTGAGTCTCTCCAGTTCAAAAACAATAAACAAATTAAACCTCTGTTGATTCTGAATCCTAATCTAGTTACGCTTGTGTTTTTTCCTCTGATACTCATCTAAATATTCCGAAAGAGTGTTCTGAACGTTATGTGTCTACTTCCTCACCTTTTAGTCTTTTTATGTTTTACCAATAGCGTCTTAATTATTCTATTAAAATGTTAAAAGGATCCTAGTCCGTTGGAATTATTCTAGCAAAGTCACCAATGATGTTTTTATTGCCAAATCCAATGCACATTTTTAGTCTTTATTTTTTTAGTCATTGCTGCTGGTGATTACTTTCTTGATCCTCTATTCTCGTGACTTCCATTAGGCCAAATTATTCTGATTCCTTAAAGATTGCTTTGAGTTCAGTGTTTTTAGTATAGTTCCTTCTAAGTAGTCTCTAATATGATTTTAATTATATTGTTGTATCTAAGAATTCTTAGAAGAATGTTTTTAAATTTCAAAACATTAGGTATTTATTTACTTATTTTTCTGTCCTTTTTTGTTGTTGATATCTAGTTTTACTATACTAACGTCAGAAAATGACCTGTGCATTTTGGAACATGTTGAAATTTCCTTTTAGTTAAACTATGATCATGTTTTTAATCAATGTTCCATAAGCATTTCAAAAAATACATATTCTCTTCTTTATTTGTATTCACGTACATGCAGATACACATGAGGTTTTTAATCATGTTATTCAAATACTGTCTACCATTACGTTTTTGTCTATTTGGTTTTTCAGTTCATGAGAGTTTCATTAAAGTATCCTACATGATTTACTTCAAATTTTTTTTCTGTTCCTATGTTCAATGCATAAATGTTCATTACCGTGATACTTTCTTGAGGAATTATACCTTTTATTTCTATAAACTATCCCTGTTGTACATTTCCCTCCTCCACTTGAACATTCCGGCTTTCTCCTTCTTCAAGAGCTGTTCTGTAGGGTTCTGCTCTCGGCCCTGCATTCTTGTGCTACCCATATTCCCAGAGGAGACCCCTGTATATATATATGCCTCATATATATATATATATATATATATGCCTCATATATATATGCCTCATATATATATGCCTCATATATATATGCCTCATATATATATATATGCCTCATATATATATATATATGTATGTATAGACTGATATTCAAATTTAAAGTTTGAGTGCAGGCATTCACCCATTTCTGACCACTGTGCCTGGCTTCCTGATGAGCCACTCCACCTGGATACTGAGGTCACAGAGCCCTGAGCGCAGTTATGTCCAAAGCTGCTCTCACCCTTTTACCCGTAAACTTCTCTGTAGCTATCCTACGGCTCCTTTCATAGCTTCACCATTTACCCAATCATCAGATAAAAATATGAAGAGTTGAAAAACTTAGGTCTATTGATTTTTGGGGGTACAAGGAAAAAATAATCTGGAGGAGATTGTGATTCATACGTTAGGGAGAAATTCCTTTCTTAGTTTTCATAGTAACTAAAATGAAAGAATGATGATCACCTTACCCTCAGATGGTCATGTAGCCCACTCTTCTAAATGAAATCAACCTGAGCACTTGAGCATGGGGATCCTGGCTGAGGCAACAGCAGTGGAAATCAAAGACCCCATGATTGCCATCACAAGTTCTGAATCCAAGTTAGCTACTAGGTGACCTTGGGCTACTGGCTTCTGAGATACTCAATTTCTTCATCTTGGAATCATTATGAAAATTAAATAAGTTCATGTGGATGAAGATTTTTTTTCCATGGGTACACCAGAAAAATGATTCTAATTAGTCGTTACCTGATTTCAATGATTTAGAAAGTTAATGAACACAAGTACAGACTGACCTGTTTAATACTCAAACACTATCCAAGACCGTCATTCTCTGATGTAGCCTTATATCATGGCTTGTGGGCCCTTAAAATAATGTCTGCTTTATTTAAAGATATGTGGTCTACCCTCATTTTCCTCTGCCTTTGATAAATCACCTACATTCATTTAACCTTTTTCCTGAGTTTTCACTCTCCACCCCTTTAATCATTTTCACTGCTCTGTCTTGGACCCCCTCCAATTTCTCTGTACCTTTTGGAAAATTAGAATCCCCAAACTGCACATAACACTCTAATAAGGGCCAAGTCAATGCCAAATATAGCTCATGACACTCTTTTTTGTCACTTGAGTGACAGACAGCACTGTTAAGACTTCTCAGTAGCTTAACAGTGTTAAAAGACACACACCTACATTGCAGACCCTAAGATCAAACTTCAAGGATGTGATTGGCATGCACCCATGGAAGAAACTTAATGCTGTTATTGACTCTCTCCGGAGAATGAGAAGATATGTCCAGAATTTCTAGAAGGTACAGCCTAACGTGTCTCATGCATGGACCCCAGGGAGCCATATTCATTTGGGGTCTGGGAGAAAAGTGCAACGTTTGGACTTCCAGGTTTTTGATAATAAAAGAGACAATTCTCTTACCATTAGACCCCTACCATTTCATGGTCATCTTGATATAGTTACACTGACTCTAGTTATTTAGCTTGCATATGTACTCTAAGTTTCCTTCTTTCACAGAAAGAATGTATTTAAGTTTCTTAGTTTAAGAGCAGACGGTACCACAGGGACTAGTGAGAAATAGAATCTGGAGCAGGAGGCAAATTAGTGCTGATAAGTGGTCTGATGGGTGTCCTGGAAAGTCTAAAATATTGGAGGCTCATTACATGGAATGCCCTGTGATTCAGTGAGCTATGGAGCCGGTGACATAAAGAAGGAAATTAAATTGAGAGTGGCGGGCAGGAGGAGAGAAGATTTTGTTTCAGAAGGTTTTACCAGGGTTAGAAGTTTAGGGACATTTTAGTGAAGACAGAAAGTGATGATTTTTTCAGAAAAAAACGGGAACTGGGCAGTCCGGCATAGAGGTGCATTATTAAAGTGTGTGGTTCCTTCAGCCTCCTGCTATGGAAAGCAGCTTAAGCAGGTGGAAGATCTTGCAGCCAGATACCTGAGCAAGGGGCAGAACAGGCACCCAGGTGTTCAGTTGGCATCTTGGAGGCCATGCAGATTGACAGCAGGGTCACGCACCACTAGAACCTTGGAGCAGAAGTGGGAGATGGCAAACCATGCTGCCGACTGTCTTCTTAACTGGCTCATGGCAGGACCCAGAGCCGTTCCTCTTCCTCTCTCCTTGCCTGGATGAGGCTGAGCTCACAGTGAACTGGCTAAACTTTTCCCACAGTTGGGAATGATGGAGAGTGGATTGTTTTGGCTAGAACTAGATGAGGACAGGTGGTGCCACCTGCTACAAGTGATTTCCTTCCAGTTGGCTCTGGAGCCACCTTTCTTGGTCTTTCTGCAGTTTGGTGGGGTTGCTGGGGAGGAGAGAGAAGGGGAAGCGGGTGGGTGAGGGAGAATCTGGATTTGCAGTGAGTCATCATGGGCTTTCACAGGTTGGCAGCCCCTTTCAGCGGCAGATGCATTGGCATTGAGAAATGGTTGTCTAAGGACATGTCTGAATTACTGATGTTCCAGGAGTCCTGTGGTGGCCCTTTCTACTGCAGATGCTCGAGGCCTTTCCATACTTCATCAAGGTGACAAAAAGTGCTTGTCGTTTTAGAAGACTGCAGTTCCTTGGAGCCAAGAGTCCCGAGAAGAAGCCCTCCAAGAGCCCTGTCCTCCTTTATCCATTTCCTGTGGTGGAAAACCCTCTGCCCACTGATTCAGACACAAAAGCTGGCCAGGAGCTGCCTTTGGGTCTTCACATAGTTCAACCACAGAAAGCCATTTGGACAATTTTTCTCTGGAGCAGGAAGTGGGGTGTTTAAACTCACCTCATTAGTTATTGAAGGTAGCACTCTACTGTTTTGCAAGCCTGGTTGTGTCTGAAAGCCCATACCTCCTCGTGGTGGCCTAGTGTTTGAATACAGACATGTTCAGTGTTGAAAGGGTTCTCTTGTGGAGCTGCCATGGCTGAGGGCAGCCTGCTGTGTAGATCAGCTCTCCGAGCTTTCTCTGTTTCTCAGCTGGTGAAGGAGATACCTTGTTTATAAGTACCAAGCAGAAAAAGCAGGTGCAGGTGGCATGGCCTCACTTGGAGGCAGAGGGGAGGTGGGATGGGCAAACTGACCATGCACATCTGACGATTCTTCTGACGGAGCTCAGAGACTCCCTCAGCTTTCAGGGGCTGTTTCTGGCTCTGTAGGGCTGCTGGGGGCTGCTCTGGCTAAAGATGTTGTGGGCTTCTTGACTTCTGTTACTCTTATCTGCTGCATGCACCTAAACCCATTTAGGGTTCCATAGGCAGGGGCAATAAGACACCCCATGTCCCTTTCTGAGAGATGGCCTCACTATTATAGAGGTCTGCCATGGCCAGACACTAAGTCTTGGCATACATTATCTTTGATCTTCACGCTGTCCCTATGGGATGGGTATTATTTCCACAGTAGCTTGAGAGGGGAGGTGCAGGGTGTGGGGGTAACTGGGAGATAATAATGTCCCTGGGGTAGGGATGATGACTGTGTGGGTTAGAAGGGCAGGGAAGAGCGAGAATGCTGCCAGGAGGGGCAAATGAAACAGAAGCAGCCAGTGTGTGGAGTGTGGTCTCCAGGCTTTGTAGGGAGAGGCCTCTGGCTGAAGCGGGAATCCAGGCAGATTTTGTTTTTCTGGCTAATTGGAAGCTTGTTCACAGTGTCTTCCCACTCACAGAACCAGGCAACAAAGAAGTCTGTGGCGTCCACAGGAGGAAAACAAAGCAAAACGAAGCGTCGACCGGTGCAGTGCTATTAATTCAAATTAATGACCTTCACCTACAAATAAAGCTGGTGCCTGGCAGACTGCTGGCTCTTGGAGAGCTGCGATGAGAACAAACAGCAGCTTTGCCGTCTGGCAAGGCGATCGATGCCTCCTGCCTGTCCCTGGGCGCCCCGCACCCACATCTTACAGGTGTTCCCTGTCTCCTGCAAATTCTCCCGTCCCATTTCCCACTTCCCTGGGGGGGTCTGCCGGTCCAGGGTTGGCCTGGAGGGTGGACTTATTTCTTAAGAAAGGCCAACTGAAAGGCTGCAGATGCAAAGTCACACTGCTCTGCAGAGCTAGAGGACACCCCACAGAGATGTGTCTGAAATGGGTGGAGGTGTCTGGGCATTGCTGGCAGGGGTGGGTGCCTTATTGTCATTTAGGCACATTTCTGCCTTGGTCTGTCGCTCTTATTTGTCTCTGCCAAAATAAAGATGTATTTGATGATAAAGACGTCTTTTATTCAGCCTCTCAGTCACTGGAGCAGGGTAGTTAGAGACATGAATACGATGCTGCCCTTAAGCTACAACCTGATCTTCACAAAACCCTTTGAAGAAGGTAAGTTTAGTTTCACTTTAAGACTGGGGACTCACGGAAGTTAAGAAATTCTCCAAAGTCACTCAGCGAGTGAGTGGGTATAAATCCAAGTCCTTGCATTCCAAAGATTTATTTTAATTTTGCCACAACACCTGTCTGGTGTCTTCCCCTTTGTTCTCTTTAGCATAAAGGCGGAACATTAAAACAACTAATTTTCAGAAGGATCACAGAGAGTTAGAATTGAAATCATCCTTGAAAATCCCCCAGTCCCCCTCCCTGACTTGGCAGAGTGAAGCTGAGGGCAGGGCAGTAAAGGGGAGGGGATGTCCTGCCCTGCGTGTTGCAGTGAGGTGGGGGTGTCAAGGCCTTAGGCCCATTCTCTTTCATCCAGGAGAGACTCCCAAAGGGGAAAAGGCCAAGGCGTGTGTATTTCCATGCATGTAGCCGCGTGAGTGAACACAGGCACACGGACCCCAAAGGCAGCCTGTGTTGTTTATGTCATGTATATCCTGTTCTTCTGCCATGCTGGTAAGAGCCATATTCGATCCTCAAATATCTTGCCTGCAAGCTGGGATCTTTGTTTCCTGCTCTATCTGAGGGGTCAGGGAAAGGCTTTCTTCTGAGTAAATGGAAATCCAGAGGATCCCTGCCCCACTCTTGACCCAATCCCTGAGGATTACTTTTTGAGAGAAATTCAAACCCTGATTTTTAGATTGCATCCTTGATGACAAGAGGCACTGCTATTTAAATCGCATGTTTTCTTTTCTGTGAAGAGGGAATCTCCTTCTTTGTAAGCATTTCCATACATCTAACTGCAAACACAAAGCCCTGAAAAGTCAGTGGATCTTGGATTTGTCCCATGTTTGCTAATTGCCAGAGACCTTTCTATTTAAACAAGTGCCTCTTTCATTGCAGTCTTTGCACAAACACAGCCTTGGAGAGAGTTTATATTTTTAAGGGAAAGTAAATAGCTCTGCATTGTGCTATACTAGCAACTGTGGATGATGTGGAAACCTGGTTGCCAGGCACGGTGTTTCCTGCTTTAGGAGCTGTACCCAAATGCTTCCCTTTGCTATTTTACTTCATTCATTCATTCATTCATTCAAAAACTCCATACTGAATATCTTCTGTGCACCTGGCACTGTGCTAATTGCTGAGAATATAGAGAATAAATAATTTATAAACAATTTCCCCAAGAATTTCACAGCCTAGTAAGGAACAAAGGCCATCACATGGACATCATCATACAGAAAAGAGTCATTGAACAGTACAAGTAAAGAAAGGGGACTTCTAGCCTCTTCTAGGGGTGTGGGGAAAAGAGTTATAGAAAGCTTCCTGAAAGAGGAAGTTAAGTTATAACTTAAAATGAGGAACAGAAATTAGCAATATGGAGAAGTGAGGGATGGTCAGTGCAATTTAAATAGAGAGAGTAGTGTTTTAAAAAAGGTTCATGAAAGAGAATGTTGAAATGCAAGCAATTGTATTTGATCACCTGGGGTCTGTGTAGCAAATGGGAGTGATAAGAAGACAGACCACAGCCAGGAAGTTAGGGAGCAAATTCTGAGCTTCCTAGGTTAGAATGCCACGATAAGGCAAGAGGAAAAATCATCCAAGGCAATGGAGTGGCGTGGAAAGGTTTTAAGCTGGAGAAGACCTTAATTTATTTATATTTTAGAAAAATCATTATAACAGGAACATGGGGGATGCCTTGGAAGAGGGTCAGGCCATTGCAAAAGGTTTGATGAGGCAGTGGCTGAGCAAGTGGGGAAGAGAAGGCCAGTTTCAGACACATCAAGGAAGCAGAACCGACATGACCAGAAGATGGGTTATATGCAGAACAAGAGAGAGAAGAGAAAATGCTTTCTGGATCACTGGGATGATGATCTCACAAGGACTGAGAGGCTGAGGAATGAAGAGTGAGTTCTTTCTTAGGTCCGTGGAATAAACCAAGTGGAGATGTCCAGGAACCAGTGATTTTATGGATCTGGAGCTTAGCATGGAGATCTTCTAAAGATTTGGACATGGACACCATGTCAGCTATTCCAGGGAGAGCATGTTTAGTGGGGCGATCCAGGAGCACACAGATTTTAATGGATGGGCAGGATGAAGAGGAACTCATGGAGCACACTGGATTCCATCCACTAGAGAACAGGGGGAAACCAAGGCAGAGAAGTCAGAGGAGGGTAAAATTTCAAGAATGGAGTTGCTGATAGTATCAAATGCTTCACAAAGATTACAAAAGATAGAAGATGAAAAATATTCATTGAATTTAAAAATGGTAGAGACGACAGTAGTCTTTAGGAAGGGAGGAAATGGAGTAACTTCTTTTGGAAAGCCAGGTTGTGAAGCAAAGGGCAGAAGGGAATCAGCAGCTGGCCAGGCATGTGAGACTGAGGAGCTGATCACCTCCACACCACAGAGTTTAGATGCCACATTTGTGGTGTCTAGAGTAAAAACTGCAAGTCATGAACTAACCAAACAGCGGGATGATTGGTTTGGGAAGCAGGTTACTCCAAGGAGATCAAGAGAAAATGGCAAAACTGGAACTACTCATTGAAAATAGTTTCCAGATTCATATATCAGGAAGAGTTTCTGCTTATGAAATCCATTTCTTGCAGTGTTGTGATTAAGAGCATGGGCACTAGAATCAAATTAGAACCGAGTTGCTTTGGATTAAATTTCAGTTCTGCCATTTACGAACTGTGTGAGCTTAGGAGTATTGCTTAACTTCTCTGTGCTTTAGTTTGTTTGCTTGTTTTTTTTAAAATATATATTTTTTTTACGTTTTAGCTTTTGGGGTACAAGTGAAGAACATGCTAGATTGTTGGAAAATGTTTGCTTGTTAAGTGAGAATAGTGATAGAACCTCCCTTGTAGGACCGCTGTAACAATGACAAATAAATGTATTTGAAACACTGGGTATTTTCTGAAAGACAATGATCATTCAATAAATATTAGCTACATTCTCTTTATAATATTTTGCATCTACATAGTGCTTTTAATCATATGTAATGTTTGAAGCTTCTGCACAGGTTTATTAACATTACAGAACACTGAAAGAGTACTAACTGTGAAAACAGCATGGTATTACATCTGCATGGTTCTTCCACAGTTTAAACCAACTCATGGGAAGACTGAGACTCAGAGATTTAAGCGACCTTTCTAAAGTTATATAGCCAGTAGGCAGAGACAAAACTTATCCCTATATTTTCTGATTTTATGTTTAGTGTTCTTCCTGTGACTGATTATTATAGGACTTCAGATTTCAGGAAGATTTTTAGTTAGTGATTGTAACAACAGGTACTTATTATATTATTATCACCACCAAAATGTTATTTTTATTAGTATTTTCCTCAGTTGATACTTTGGTTAATGTATCTTTTTACACTTTTACTTTCAATGTATCAGCACTTGTATTTAAATGTATGTTGTATATTTTGCATTTTCTTGTATGATTCCTGGCCTGTAGCAAGCACTTCTCTTTCTCCTTCTTATTCTTTGCTCCTTTTCTCCTTCTTCTCTTCCTTTCTTTTTTTCTTGGTCTCATTTCCTTAAGATAATGATCCTCAAACATAGTATTCTTTAGAATCTCTTGAGGAACTTGTTAAAAAGAAGAGTCCTGAGTTTTACTTGAGAGATTGTGATTAATTAGGTCTAAGGTCAGAACAAGAAGGAGCATGCTTTATAAAAATCTCCATTCCACTTTGGGAGGCAGAGGCGGGTGGATCACAAGGTCAGGAGTTCGAGACCAACCTGGCCAAGATGGTGAAATCTACTCAAAATACAAAAATTAGCCAGGCACAGTGGTGGTCACCTATAATCCCAGCTACTCTGAGGCAGAATTGCTTGAAACCAGGAGGCAGAGGTTGCAGTGAGCGGAGATTGTGCCATTGCACTCCAGCCTGGAGACACAGTAAGACTCCATCTCAAAAAAAAAATAAAAAAATCTCCATTCATTCTGTTACTGGTGGACCTTCCCTTGAAAATAGGTTTTCCTGAGTGTTCAGGTTAAAGTTACGGAAATAACTGAAGTTGCTCAATTAGAACATTTTCATTTTGGGGAGAAGGACATAAAGCCACAGTGTTGGTCGGTTCTGGCCCTTTATGGGATTTGGAATTTGGATACAGATTTGCCAGTTTTACTATCACATGTGGAAAGCAGCTGATCCAAGAATGGGATTGCAAAGGGAAGGTGGCTTCTGCTGGGAGAGCTGGAAATAAACTTGGCTCTGAGGGATGGAAATGGGGTGCACTCTCATTTCAAATAGGTGGTTAAGAATGAGTTTAATTAGTCCTGTGAATCTATTCATTCTTCCATTCGGTAAGTATTGATTGAGACAAGCATTAGGATACGGAATAGGAATATGATGATAAGCAAAACTAAGCCTATTTCCAAGGAAATCACAGTTTAGTGGAAGCATGTAAGGGCTGGGGGAGGAAGTGTGGTGAAGGAATAAAGAGGGGTAAACAAAAGGTTACAGGGAGTGGGGCTATCATTGGCCTGCAAGTTCTTTGGGAGGCTTCAAAGAGAAGTTAAAATTGACACTGGCTCTTGATGACTAAGTAGAATTTTCCCCAAAGTGGAAGCATATATTGCAGCAGATGAAACAGCTTGGTATACAACTATATTAGTATAAAATAGCATGATTATCGCTCATGAGATAGTTTAGGGAATAATTTTCAGAACCCAAAACTAATACTCCTGAAACCACCTTTCTGTCCTCTCTTTCAAGGCTCTGCAGCATCGGTGGTGAGTTATTCGCTTCTCCCGCCAGCATCGGTTGCTCCTCCTCAAGCCGCAGTGGCCTCTGGTTCCCTCCTTCCTGAGTGGTCTGTGGTTTGCTTGTCTCACTGCATTTCCATGCCGTCTCCAGCTCCTTGCCATCAGCACTCCTTTCTCATTGTCTCCTTCAATCGGCCTTTCTACTGACTGTATTTGACTGCCATGGATAGCACCTACCTTTCTGTTAGTCTCTCTTCATCCTCTTCCAGCTGTGCAAAAACAGCCAGGTCACCTCAGATATTGACTTATCATTTTCTCAGAGAGTAAAGTTATTAACTTCTTTCAAGAGTGTTGGTCTCTGAAGATGATGAAGGGGAGGTTGCTGAGGGCAGGGACCTAATGGAGACCTCGACTGATGGTGAAATTTCAGGGTGATCATAATGAGGACAATGATACTATCAAAACCTGAGATTTAAGGAATCCCTTACAAAGGTATGTGGGACTGTGTTAAGGGGCATTTCTGCTACTGTAGCATGCTGAGCAGCAGGTTTGCAAATAGTGCTGCAGTTGCTCATCTGGAAGGTCTCTCAGTTTCAAGAAGATTGGGGCTTAGAATGCCGGGTAAATCTCCTGCCAAGTCAGCAAACGATGAATTCTGTTAGACGGTGTGAGACTCACCAAGAATCCAGATCTCTGTCCATCGCCTCTTTACTGTACTTACATTTGGTTTTCCATTTCCTTCCATTTTCACAAGTCTCATATGTTTTGCTCTAACCTTCCAGTGGTTACATGAGACGAAAGAACAGTCAGCCTATATTTGGGGACTACAGTAATTCAGACAGAAAATGATGATGGAGTCTGGCAAAGCCTCCTTTCTAGAAGAGCTACCAAATGTTACTGAGCTGTCTAATTTCCCTTTCAGAAAGGAAAAGTGATGCTTCAGGCAGTAGGCAGGAAGCCGGGTTCCCACGGCTGGGTAGGTGCAATGAAAGAAGGGAGAGAGCAGGAGTTTCCAATTTAGTTTGTGCCCCTGCCTTTAAGCAGAGCTTCAATCAAATCACACCAGGAAGGTCCAGGTACTTTTTTTAATTTCAATGCTTGAAAAAAAACCGCTTCTGTAATACATTATGAAAAAAATGTTTTATAACCTTATAACTTTTCCATTAAGAAATCCATAATCAAAATTAACAAATATTTACTGAGTCTTAATTGTCATTCATTGATTACTTCTTACGTCCCAGGAGCTGTTCTCAGAGCTTGACATACAAGATCCTATTAGAGCCAAAGAGCAATTGCATTAAATGTTACTAGATTTATTGTACAGATAAGAAACTGAGGCATAGAGAAATCACTTCTTCAAGTGATTTCATGGGCATGTCATGGGCAATGATGACATGGGCAAACATGACATGGGCAGTCAGTGGCAAAGCCCTGGTTTCTTTGACTTGAAGTTGTGTGCTCCCGGATGCTGCTCTTCATTGTGTACAGCATAAAACATGAGGATATGCTTAGAAGTATCACAGTCTCTATTTTCCATGCGCACATCTTGTTATAGATTCTAAATTCTTCACACTTTAATTAAACCTGCTCTCTTTTAATCTTAGAAAAGAGAAAAAGAATAAGAAATTGTTAATCTTAATCATAAATATAAACAGTTACTAAGTCACTTCCGAAGATTTATTTTGATGGTTAAAGGAATCCTATAACCCATCTTTCAGTGAATTATTAATTGTTATTGTTGTTCTCTGTGTTTCGAAGCTGTTGCTGGCATTTCTTACATGGTATATTTCTAAGTGAATATATTGTTATCTATAGAGAATCAGTATTATGTCTTATGAGAGAAAAGAGCCCGTCATTGTTATAGATCAATCTGTTCTCACTACTGGCCTCATGTCTCTCCCCTCCCACCAAAACCCTCAACCCTAACTCTGAGAGCCAATAACTAAGTGTGATCTCTAAAATGTTGTTAATGAGAACTCAGACTTGTGAGTTCATGGGCACTTGGAAGCTGCGGCCTTCAACATCTGTGCTTTTCCCTACAGCTCTGCCCCTTGCCGTCTTCCCATTGCACACAGCCCATCAGAGCTGCCGCACGTGTGTACTGCTGTCTTCCAGCCAGCCCGAGGTGTATGAATAAACTCGGCTCATCCTAGATACCTCTTTTGAATTTGAATCTTAAACTAAGTGAAAAAGAGAGTTAAATGG
This sequence comes from Alouatta palliata, assembly GCA_004027835.1. Taxonomy (NCBI): domain Eukaryota; kingdom Metazoa; phylum Chordata; class Mammalia; order Primates; family Atelidae; genus Alouatta; species Alouatta palliata. Next base: position 22,590 of record PVKV010017494.1, read on the forward strand.
CTGTGTTTTTCTGTTTGACCACCCTACTTCTGCCATGTAACCAGGCCTACATTCTCGCTTTTTAGATTTCTAGAGCTGCCTTGGTTTTTGCACATTTCCTACCTAAGTATTTGACTTTCTACTCCAGAATTCCTGTTTGCTTAAACTGGCTAGAGGTGGGTTCTCTTGCTCGCAACAAAATAACCTCAACCAATTCTCTTTCTGGTTACCTCCCTCTGTTCATTCATTTACTCAGTAAATACTCACTGAGAATCTGCAGTATTCCAGGTACTTGGTGGAGACTGACACTGTAGCTGTAGCCATGGCAAATAACATCACTGTTCTCAAAATACCATTGTGGGACAGATCGGAGAAATAGGCAGTTCCAGTTTGTTATAACAAGGATCCCACTGCACTGTATGGAAGGTGTACCCACCTAAGACTTTCAGAAAGGTCAATCAGAGAAATCTTCCTGGAAGAAGTGAAATGTATACTCAAGGTAGACGGATAAGTAGAGTTTGCCAGGTGAACTGGTGGGGAAAGAATGTTCTCAGAAGAAGCAATGCGGAGGATCTATGGAGAGCTGGAGGGAAGAGAGAGCAGATTCATTTGGAGAACTAAACACAGTTTGACCTGGCTAGAGCTTAGAATGTCATGGGAATGGGGATGAATTAGCTTGAAGATATAGAGCAGATAAAAACAGATTATGAAAGACTTTATAGGTCCTCTTAAGGAATTTCTACCTAAATAGAGTCAATGGGGAACCACTGAAGAATTTTAAACATTGAAGTGAGCTATAGTTTTGTGTTTTTGAATGACATTCCTGACTACAGGATAGAGAATGTCATGGACTAGGGCAGATTGACCCTGGAGAGGCCTGTGGCAGAAACCCAGGCCAGAATCCTATGCAATGGCTGAAGCCAGAGTAGTAACAATAGGGATGGAGGGCAGGAGACTACAGAGGGAGTAGAATCTAGACTGCAGATGGCATCGTGATCATTTGGACAAGGGACTGAGGCAGAGGGAGTGCAGAGCAGAGGATAAGGAACAAGTACGTACTGTGAGCAAACGGAGGAAGGTCATACTTACACACGAGACCAGAAGCACAGGGACATGACCAGATTTGGGGTGAAATAATGAATCTGTTCTCTCAAAGTTGGCCTGTGGCCTGTGCCCTCTAATCTAAAGGTATCAGCAAGAGTGTCAGCAAGATAAGCACAGTGCGTATGTGTGAATTTGGGGGTAGTGGGAATTAATTTATTTGTTCTGCTTGAAGAACTTAGATGGGAAGATGTCAGAGAATAAATGAACTGTGTGAAAAACAAGGCGAAGGTCTGCTTTGTCTGACGATCCTACACAAAATGTGAAATGATGAGGGTCCTGGGTGAGGCTTTGCTGTCTGGAGTTGGTGTCCGTTGGGAGAGAAATCATTCTTGGCCACGAAAGAGCTGGTTGTGCATTCCATTAGCATCCAGAGCCCATGGCGTGTACACCTGAGGGCTGTTTGTCTCACTGAGAGCTGGGTGTGTGGGAGTGTTTACACTGGGGCTATTTCAGCCCAGGCTGGTGGATAATGAATGAGTTTGTTTTTGAGCTGGTGAGTTGGAGCTGACACAATGCCGGCAGGTGCCTTTGTCTCAATCCCCTCCATCCATCTTTATCGGATTTGCCAGACTCTCCCTCACTCTCTTTTCTTTCTTTACTTTACATTGAAGGCAGCTGGGAATGGATCTGCAGGAGGACTCTCCCAGGACAATAGTAATGGTAGGAATGTCCTCTGTGTGTTCACGCCTCTTCTAATAATTGTGGTCTACCCCCAACCTGTCGCCTACCGTCATCTTTTATGTCTCGAGTAGACCAAGGAGAATTGCATTCTAAAGGAATAGTTACCAGACATTTCCCAGGATGATTTTTTCCCAGTCATGAACTTAATTGATCTTGCACTTTCTCTTTCTTTTTGTCCGTTTTTTTCATGGGTGAAGAAGGAGATTGTTAGAGATTTTAGCCATTGTCTCACATGGACTCATTGTCTCATAGCGAGTTTCTTGTTTCCTCCTCTGTCTGGAAAACCTCCATCTAACCTCTAGACCCGACCCTAATGCCATCTTCTGGGACACCTCGATGGCTCCCTCTCTGCTCCTTCTGGTCTACTCCACGACAGTAACTGGCATATTCAGTTGTCCGAGCCAGAAACCTGGCTTTGACTCCCCGCTATTCTTCAGCCCCCACGTTTCATTGATGATCAGATTCTGTCAACATAATCCTTTATGACTTTTGCAGCTGTACCCCCACAGCATTTTTATTTTTCAGGCTACTATCATTTTTGGTCAAATTTTTATTTGTAGAATTAGGATCTTAAAGATTCAGACAGATTTTTTGTAGAGTTCATATACATTATTATTTTTCACCTGAACGATTCTGACAACCTCCTAATGGAAATCCCTGCCTTCCATCGTGTCCTGTTAGCACTTCCCTAGTCCATGTTTAGAGGATACAAAGAAAAGCCTGACCATTTTATTCTCTTGTTTAAGAATTTTCAGTGGGTTCCTACTGTTCTTAAGACTAGACAAACTATTAAGCATCTTATGGCTAAAGTCAGGCTTACAGTTAAAGCTCTCTTTTCCTTGAAAGTCTCTTACTATGCTTTCCCTTAAAGGTTTGTGCTCCAAATTAAATACCTTAACATTTAACCATGTACTTCCTTCTTCCTAGGATGGCCGTGCCCTTCCTTTCTCCTTTGCTGTCACCTGGATAAATTCTACTCATTGTTCATTTCAACTTGCATGTCATATCCCCCGGAAATCTTTTCCTGACCTCCTCCTAGCCTGGGTCACATGCCCTTCCCATGTACTCCAAAAACTCCCCATATCACTCATGTCGCCATTCATGACAATGTATTGGAAATACCTCTTTGCATATTGCACTGGACAGTAAGCTTTTTTTTTTAGGGCAGAATTGCATATTATTCACTATTAGTTTATTCTTAGAGCTTATTCTGGTACGTTAGGTGCTTAATATTAGAAGACCACAGGAAGCATTATTTATTACTTCCCCTGGATTCTCTGCTAGGCACCTTGTTTATATATTTATAAAGGCATGAACATTGCTTTGTGATTTTCGGTTCTGTGTTTCTGTCCCCCACTAGGTGGTGTGTTCCTCATTGGCTGAGACTGTATTGTATGCTCTCTATACCCTGTATGGGACTTAACACAGTTTCTAGTTCACAGTAGCCACCCACTACATGCAGGTTCATGGTAGACATTGAAGGTGCCGTGATGAACAAATCCTTATGCTCTCAGTGTTGATATAGTTTAAGTTCCTGTCGTTAATCAGCTATGTGATCTTAAAAAAAACAGTATTCTCACCTCTACAATGAACAATTCCTCCATGATCCTTTAGGCGTAAAGCTCCTTTCTTCCAGAACCAGCATTCTAGAATTCTGACTCTCGATCCAGTTTGCATGCTGCTCAAGCTGAGAGGGTCATGGCATAAAAGATGTTGGAAGGTATTGTTCTTTTTAAAAGCCTACTCTGTGTTACAGTTCGTGCTCAATTTGTATAGCTGAGACTAGTTTGTGGGTGTAGGGCCCAAGATTAGGCTCTGTTGTTTGCAGGAAGCCCCTCTTAAAATCCCTGGATCCTCATGCAACCCCAATTACCATCTCTAGATCCAGGCAGCCTCAGGCAGCAGATCTGGAAATCCTTGGGCGATTACCGTGGAATGCAAACATTCAGCGCCACCCTGTGCTAAGAGCCAGAGGTGAGATGGAATGGGAGTTCCTGTTCTTGCAAAGCCCTGGTAGCGCTTCTGAAGTTTTAGGAAGAAGCTGAGACTCTTGATTCCTTTTCTTGTCCTAGTGTGGATGCTAAGTTTGGAAAGACAAAACAGACTATATTTGCATAGTCTTTCTCAATTCTGCCAAGCCAGGATGATGTGGAGAAGATCATCTGGGTGCCTCCTGGCAGGAGATGGTCACATGGTCACTTCCCAAGATCCTGGTGAACATCTCCAAGAAGAAGGGGGCCTTCCCTCCTGAACAGACACCCAGTAGCTATTTCCTTCCATTTTCTATGAACACTGAGGTCACACAAGGGTATGCTTAAGCTGTACCCTGCCTCTCCCCTTTTCCAAGAGCTGAACAGAACATTCGTGCAGCATGGAGCTCCCATGGTGTCCCCTATTCCTGGGAGCACTTCGCAGCTGAGTATCAACTGCTCACAGTTACCTCCTCGGCTCCCCAAAAGTCATCTCCTCACAGGAGCCTGGCTGGAAGGCCAAATTCTGCAAATCCATTTGGGGAAAGAAAAGCCTTTTAACCTAATTTCTTCCTCAGAATTATTTATGTCCCTGATCAAAAAAGTACTCTTTTACCCTTGCAGTGTCTTCTAAATGATGTCAGATGTTACAGATGTCACCCAGCGGCCGGATTCTCGTGTTGCAGGCTGCTTAATGCTTTGGAAATGATGTAAGGCTGAGAGCTGAGTGAAGTGCAGTGGTGGGGAAAGCTTATTTCCAGGGTCCAGCATCCCCAACCCATCTGCATTAGGGAGACTCGTGAATTATGGCAGCTGAGCAGGCCTCAGAATGATGGTTCCCGCAATTGCTGAAGACAGACCTAGGAAGCTCCATTTACCAAAGTGCCCTCCAGTGGCGTCTTTCGTAGCAGGCTCTAAATGTGTATAATGGGGAAGTCCTGGAAGATTTTCTCTCTTTTCTGACTTGTGTTAGGGAAGGGCGTCTGTGCTGAGGTGCACGATCCCTAATGATTTGGGTCAGATTTAGTGCCATCGCTATCTTATTTCCTGAGGTTTCCCCAGCCTGATGTGACTGCTGGAGAGTGAAGAACCACAGTGCCCCAAAGATTAAGATGTTCTTATCTACAAAATGGGGACAACGGGAGTTTTTTTTCACAGAGTTTTTCCTCAGTCACTTTGTGAACCCTCAGATGTAAAATGGAAGGCAGTTGGCTGCTTCAGTTTTCCTATTATTCTGTTTATTCTCATCATGGCATTTATCATCCTCTGAAATTATCCTGTTTATTTTTTGTTTGTTGTTTATGGTTCACCTTTCTTGCCCTGACACCTATTGAAATGTAAGACCTACAGTCAGGGAGGTCTATATTTCCAGATTCTATGCCAGATCAGACTGTAGCAGACCAGTGATCTCTCTGAGAACAACTAGACATTTCAAGTAAAAAGCATCGATTTGAAGACTGAGGCACTGAGGAATAGAGGTTCAAAATATCCCACAAAGGGGACTCCTCAGGGGTGTAACGTGATATTCCACAGATCTTTTCTGGGAGATTAGGGAATGTTTTCTGATTCTGGGCTTAAAACAAGGGACCGAGAATTCAGACAGAGGTTTCAGGCAGAGGACCACTGCTAAGATGCGCAGGAATTAGTAGAACTTTTGGCAATCTTCTGGAGCTAGAGAGGATGAAGTTAGAAATTTGAGAGGCTAGGATCCTGGTCAGAAGGGAAGGCTGGAGAATTGAGGCCAAATTTGGGCAGTGTTTGCTCAAGACATCTGCCAAAGTCTGAGATTGCAGAGACAGCAAGCTAAGAACCTTAGCAGAAAGTCTTTAAAAAACAACACACAGACTGTGGTAGTCTTATAATAATAAGAAAGTCAGAATCAGAGGTAAGAACCCACCAATGTGAGTGGTACCTGGTGAAATCCCCAGGCTCTCTGGTGGGACTTTAAGGGGAAACCAGCAGTAGACAGAGCCTTACCCAAAGCTCAGCTCCTTTCTTAACATGGTGTTGTTCAGATCCCAGCTCCGCATTCTCCACAAAGCAGAAGGGGCCAACTCTCTCTGGAAGAATATAATATCAATAGGGTCTGCTACAAGTTATTATTTTGGTTGTCATGCAGTCAGTGAAAAAATTGCCAGAAATGACAAACAATGAGACTGAAAATGAAGAGGGGAAAAACAGACTATAGCTAATTCCAATATCCAAATCATCTCTAGGTCTTTATCAGCAAAACACCAAAAAAACAGCTATGATTCAAATAGGCTGAGTGTGGTGGCTCACACCTGTAATTCTAGCATTTTGGGAGGCTGAGGTGGGTGGATCACTTGTGGTTAGGAGTTCGAGACCAGCCTGGCCAACATGGTGAAACTCATCTCTACCAAAAAATACAAAATTAGCCAGGCATGGTGTTGCATGCCTGTAGTCCTAGTTACTGAGGAGGCTGATGTGGGAGAATTGCTTGAACCCAGGAGGTGGAGGTTGCAGTGAGCTAAGATTGCACCACTGCACTCCAGCCTGGGTGACATATTGAGACCTTGTCTCAAAACAACAACAACAAAAACAACAACAAATATTCAAGAAAATAGAGGAAAGAGGGACAGAAATAGAATTTCAATAGATATTTGGAATTTATGCTTTTAGAATCAAATGGTGTGGTGATACTCAAATCTATACATAATAAAATTTTATCTAAAACACTCGCACAATCTCAATAAATTCTTTACTTTATAAATAGTAGTATTGTACCAACAAGGCAACATTATTGCTTGTTTTGATAATGTACTTTGATAATATAAGACATTATCATCACATATATAATAACTTTGCTATTTTTGCAACTTCTTGTGAATCTTAAACTACTTTGAAATAAGAAGTAGGTGTTACTTCAACATAAGAAGCTTAATATAAAATGACTGAAAAACCAAATGTAAATTCTGGAACTAAAAAATACAATAGCTGAAGTTAAAAACTCAATAAATAAGTTTAACATTAGATTTCAAATAACAGAAGAGAAGAATACCGGTTAATGGAAAATATACAGACTGAGGCACAAAGAGGAAAAAATATGAAAATACACAAAATAAATTAGAAGAAATATTAAATATAGTAAAAAAACTAAAATAATGTAAGTGCAACCCCAGAAGTAGAAGAGAACTGGAATGGGTTAGAACAAGAAATTGAATGTTTGGTAATTTTTCCAAACTAATAAAAGGCAGCAAGCCCCAAACTCAAGACTCTCTATTAGGATAAATTTAAAGCAAGATAAATATTAAGAAACCCAGGCACATCATAGTGAAACTACAGAAAATAAAAAACTAAATAAAAAGTATACATGACTTTTAAGAAAACAATAAGAAAAGTTATTCAACAGACTTTTCAACAGAAACAATGGAAAGTAGAAGGCAATAGAATGGCATTTTTAATATGTTGAAATAGCAACTCCCCCAAATAATCCTATACATCCAGCAAACTTATCCTTAAAAAATGAAGAACATTTGCAGACATACAAAATTCAAAAAGCTTGTTGCCACTAAATGTACGCTAAAATAATTAATAAATATTTCTTCAGTCAGAAGAGAAATAAACCCAAGTATAAGCAGGGGAATACAAAAATAAATAAAGAAAAATAGAAAGGATTAATATGAGACAGATATACATGAATATTACCTATACAAGACAATAATAATAATTTCTTGTTTTGTGGGTTTAAAACAATATAGAATTAAAATACCTGTTCATTAAAAACACAAAATTTGGGAACAGAGAGACTAGATTTAAAATATTCTAATGTTCTAGCCTTGAAAGTCAGCATAAAGCTAATAATCTTTATTAGGATATAATTTCTTAGAAATGAACATTGTATTAAATAATTTCTAGGATATCTTCCAAAAGAAGTATAACTAATAAGCTAATAGGGGAGGAAAGTGAAATTTAAAATATGATTAATTAGAAAGAAAAAAGTCAAGATAAGAGGGGAAAAAAACAAATGTGAAACGTACCAGTCAAATAGAAATAAACAGTAATCTAGTAAGTAGAAATTAACAACTTTTGGTAATTACATTTAATGTAAATGGACTAAATATTTCACAGAAAATACTAAGATTGTGAGACTGGATATATTCTACTTCTTATAAGAAACATGCCTCAAATATAACATTACAGAGAGTTTGAAAATAAAAAAATGTAAAAAGATGAAACATGTAAACAGAAAATTAAAATAGTTATTGGCTCATATTAAACACTATAAATAATTGTTGGATAAATTTATATTATTCAAATCTTGGTGGCAGTGAATAATTTCAAATATTTTGTGTGGTCTATAAAAAGGCATATTTGACTTAATAATCAATGTTTACTGACTGTTGGTTGTTGGAGATGAATAACTCTAAGACAAAAATTTTAATATGAATAATTAGTAAAATTTATAATAAAGAGGAGTATTTTTAAAATTCAAAGTATTGTATTGTTTACATATTCAGCTATTAAAGCTGTTCATTTATTTATTTACTGTTATTTCTGGTCTATCTGGTATTTCTCCTCAATCACAAGCTCTGAAAGGAAGAGGTTTGGTTCAAATCAAATCCCAAGGACCATCTACTGCTAGTCTAGGACCAGTCTCCATGGGTTGTAATGAAGATGGTGGCTACATGGAAAGTGAGAATGAGAAGAGCACTCTCAAAATGAGTGGGTGGGTGCAGAAGGTGACCTGGAAGAGTAAATGTTTTTTGGTTTCTCCAAATATGTAAAGCTCAACTAAACCTACTCCACTTTTAGTGCCATAGGAAAAGATTATAATACTTTAAAAATATATATTCAAATTTGCAGTCTTGGTGAATGGATTAAGTTCTTAATTAATTTCTAAAAAGGCAGAAAATTATGTGATTCTCATTGAATCATCATTACGTAATTTCATCATTGCAGAGTAATTTATTCGTGAAATTCATCCAGTAACTTATCCAGAGTAATTTTTTCTGGTAATTTATTCCTCTTTGCAGGAGTTCCTTCTTGTTCCTGCTCCTTATTCCTGAACCCTCTGCCTTTTTATTTATTCAAAATAACCATAGGAATCATGAGAGGTGCATTGGTGGAGGTTAAGGATCATGAACTAAAAGTTTTAGGTATTAGGACTGAAATTCTGCTCTTAGGGAAGTAAAATACCATGTGACTTCTCACTCTCTCATTTTCTCCCATCCTTCCCTATTCTTCTTTTCTTTTGATGTTTCTATTTTTTCAATATTAACACAACTCAGCTACTGTCTTCTCTGCTAAGAACTATCTGAATCTTTGAAGGTGAATGCTATGTAGACCAATTGAGATTGACTGTTGGGTAATTACCCATAATGGTTACAGCAGAGATGAGTAATAGGTCATTTGTGGGTTGAGCCAGGATGCAATTCGTTGTGCAGTTATTTCTTGGATTAATTATCTGCAATTGGTCCTGACACGACCTTTTCTTTAAAATAGTGTAAACAAACAATATAATTAAAACTGTGCTGTAACGTATTCTAGATCACATCTTGAAAAAATTTTCTCAGTGGTTTTGAAAATTTTGTGGTCAATTTGATTTAATGATTTGAGAAAAATTATGGATAAGTATGTCTCAAACTTTAATGGACATATCATACAAATTATCCTTGTATCTTACTAAAATGAAGATTCCAGCTAGGTGCAGTGGCTGATGCTTATAATCCCAGCACTTTGGGAGGCCAAGGTAGGAGGACTGCTTGAGGCCAGGAGTTCAAGACTGGCCTGGCCTGGGCAACAAAGCCAGACCCTGTCTCTACAAAATAAAAATTAAAAAAAATTAGCTGGACATGGTGGCATATGCCTGTAGTTCCAATTACTGGGGAGGCTGAGACAGGAGAATTGCTTGGGCCCAGGAATTCAAGGCTGCAGTGAGCCAGGATTGGGCCACTGGACTCTAGCCTGTGCAACAAAGTGAGACCATGTCTCAGAAAATAAAATAAACAAAAACAAAAGACAAAAAAAAAAAAAAAAAAAAAAAGAAGAATGTGTAGGTCTGGGTGAGGAATAAGATTCAGCATTTCTGGTAAGTTTTCAGGTGATGCTGATGCTTGTCTTTGGCTGCAATTTAAATAGAAAGGCTTTAGACCAATGATTCTCAATTCTGGGTGCACATCAGAATCAAATGGTGAATGTTTCCAAAATATTTATGCCTGATACCCACCCAACATGAATTAAATCAGAACCTCGGCGTATGGGACTTGGATTTTTAAAAAAATTGTCCAGGGTGCATACAGAGCTTAGAAAAGCAAACACAAACCATCTCCCCAGAAAAGTGCATACACATGATATTTTTGTATGCAATTTCTGGGGGTCAAGGACATCCAAGATCTGATTGATAAAAAGTTTAAAACTTATGCTTCAAGAGAAAGATCTCTTAAGAGAATAGCATGGCCATCTCTTCTAATATGTTCCTTGTATAGGCTAAATTTTGTCCTTCCCAAAATTAAAACATGGGCGTCCTAACGCCCAATAGGACAGTATTTGGAGATAGGGTGTTTGAAGAGGTAAGGTTAAGTGTGTTGAAGAGGTAATTAAGGTTAAGTGCGGTGCCCTAATCTAATATATCTGGTGTCAGGGATCTAATATATCTGTGTGTAGAGGAAAGGCCATGTGAAGACACAGGGAGAAAGCAGCCATCTGCAAGCCGAAGAGAGAGGCCTCAGGAGAAACCAATTTTATTGTCACCTGGATCTTGGAATTCCAACCTCCAGAACTATGAGAAAACAAGCCACCCAGTCAGTGATATTTTGTTAAGGCGATCCTAGCAAAAAAATACAATTTCCCAAGTTCCTCTTTGTTTTCTGAGACTGATGTCTGTATCTACAGTTTTCTTCATCTACCTAATATTTACTTAGGCGTGTTGTGAGGAAGCCAGGTATAAAAATTCGAAGAAGTAAGAATTTAATGCTGGGTCTAAGTGGTGTGCATAGTGACAGGAGACAGATCCTAACCTTTTCTCATTCTTCTAGCACTTTCCTGATGTTGGTCAAATACTATAGAGCCAACTCAGTAGTATTGCCTGCCTAACCATCACCAGGTGGATGAGAATGGGAAGTTAAAGATGGGACCCAGCAAAAACTGTTTTTGCAAATTCCTCATCTAGTTTCAGGATTCAATCAGTGTAATAGAGTGGCTCCCAGACCCTGTGTTGATGCACACTGAGGTATTCTAGGAAACCCAGAGGGTCACCATGAGTTATTTTAAATGTTTGAAGAAAACATGTGGACATCTATCAGATATCGCCAAAACTACTAGTTCAAGAATCTTCAGTATCAACGTGTTACATTCATTTTGATGATTTCATATCTTTGCAAGGATCAGTTTTTGGTGGTTTATGTGATAATAAAACAAGTATTGCACAAAAATCATTATGAAACAGAAAATGCACATCATGATATCCATGCTGATTCCAAACATGAGAATTTTTATAGTACCCAACAGATGCATGTTGCTGTTAGTAATCGCAACTATTTAAGAATAAAACAAAATATATTTCTTTCAATTTGTGCATTTTTTCCAGGTTGTTAGAAAGTAAAAACTTTTGTTTTATTTTGCATTGTTTGTTTTGGCCTTAGAGATCTTATGAAAAGATACTGAAGCACTAAGGGTGCTGTGAAGTAAGAAGTGTGGTACCCTCTGCTGTGGTTGTTTGTCAAGGCCTCTTAGAGTGTGATCATTCTGGGAGAGGCCAACCACCATGTGAGAAGCATAATGACCTTGAGACAGCCATGATCCGAGGAAGCCCAATATAGCCATGTAGAAAAGCTGCATGAGAGAGAGAGAGATATACCCAACCAGCCTCTAGCTATTCCAGGCATCAGTGCCAAGTGCAGGAGTGAGAGACTTTTAGCTGGCTCTGGCTTCAGCTGCCACCTGACTGCAGCCATATGAGATGTCTACCACATGACAACTGCCCAGATGAAGCCATCAGCTCCCAGAACTGTGAGGAGGAATAATGTACTGCTGTTTTAAGCCACTAAATTTTGAAATTATTTTGCAAGAATAAATCAATAACTGGAACAGAATTTTGGTGCCTCAAAGTGAGGTGCTGCTATATTATAAAATTAAAGCATGTGACATTTGTTTTTGGACTAAGCAATGAGTGGAAGTTGAGATATCCACAAGGATTCTGCTAGTGAAATTTGGAAGGTCCTCAAGAGACTGCTGGTGAGGGCTTGAAAGACAGAGATGAAAATGCTGCTGGAGGTTAGAGAAAAGGGAGCACTTGTGAAATGTGGGGGAAATTCTGATGGCACTGTTGCCTGTGATAATGTGGAAAAGAGAAAGAATATCAAATGAACCTGTGGGTCTGGCCAGAAAGATTTGCAGGCAGAGGGTAAAAGGTGCCAACTGGGTTTTTTCTAGCTGGCTGTTATAAAATATAAGTAGAGATGAACTAAAGAAGAAACCATTTAGTTTTCAAGCAGAATTTAGAGGAAATGTAAATGAACTCTGGTTTAATGGCTTTAAAAATAAAATTATTTCTCATCACCAGCTCTTGCAGCAAAAGATTCTGAAACTAGAAATGCTCTTGGGGAAAATATAAAATCCAGGCCACTATGAGTAAAGAATAGCTTCAGAGTAAAAGTCTTAAAGTTATAAGACCTTTTGTTTGGATCTCATAAATAGTTAAGGACATGCCTAATAGGACTTTTAAAATAATAAGTCTGTGACTCTTAGAATTTCTTTGCTAGAAAAGAATCTTACGAACATACTTTGTAGACTCTTTAAACTAGAGAAAAAGCATCTAAGCATCCTTAAAGCACTATTTCATGATATTTGGACAGAGGTCAATGAATAAAAGGAAAAAGGGGATGTCTTTGTAAGCAAAATAAAGACTCTAGCTTTTGTCTCAGTGAATAGATTATAACTTGATATATAGGAAACTCACAAAAAATTTTTAAAGGAATTACATCAGTATGGACTAAAAGGAAAAGAGACAATATAGGAAGGGTCCTGTAGACCTTCAATCTTCCATGGGCAGGAAGAAAACAAAGAGACTGCTCAGTTTAAAACAAGAGACATTTCTTACAGAAAAGAAAGTAACATTCAGAGGATGGAACCAAGAGCTCAGAGGGGAGAAATGAGGAATTATTTTCTAGAAGCAGAATGGAGCCCTAACCAAGGAACTAGCAACATTTTCCCAACATAATTTCAGGACTGCTATGAAGCCATGACTGCTAGGTACCATTTATTTCTCCCTCTTGCAAACAGTAAGATGTATTGTGGTTATCTCATTCATGTCTCACTGTTGTATATTTGGGATGGGCAAGTGGGCAGATAGTTGTCTTTATTTCACAGGTCTTCAGATAACATGAAAGTGTCTTCAAGAAGCCAAGCCTAAGGATATAAACCAAAGGATGCTCATTTGTGCCTAGACCTAACCTAGACATTAAGTTCCTGGATGTTGAGCTGTTACTGTCTTGGGATGAAACTTTACTGGCCAGAGGAAAGGGTGAATGTGTTTTACATGAGGGAGACTCATACATTGTTGGAGCCAAGGATGGAGTTGATACTTTGTGTCTAAGACAGCCCCCATCTTTTCCTTTCTTTCCTGTGTGCATTACTTCCATTGAAGTGGAGAGTGTTCCTACCCTTCCCTTAAGTTTGTATTGGCTTTCCTAACTTGCTTAACCAGTAGAATGTGCTGGAAGTGGATCTTATGATGCAAGCCCTGGAATGTCTTATGGTTAGATCATAAGAAGACTTCTATGCAAGCTGATTAGAAGACTTGGCATGCATAGAATAATTCAGTTACTGAGTAAATCTGATTGTCCTAAGACTGTCTGACTGTAAAGAAGCAAAAGCAAGCTGCATGGAGAGCCTGCATGAAAACGGAGAGGCAGACTCAACAACTCCTAGCATTTTGAGCCACCCAGTCCTGGGAACAGACAAATGAGTGAAGACACGTTCAGCTGACTCTAGTCTCAGCCACAATGCAACTGCAACATTATATAGGACTCCAACTGAGAACTACCAAGCTGAACCCACCAAACCACAGAAGTAGGGGAGAGACTTTGTTGTTTTAAGGCAGTAAGTTTGGAGGTGTTTTGTTATATAGCAGCAGATAGATGGAACAACTGGTAGCATTTTATTTTTCATATGGACATATTTATAAGTGTTTCACCTTTATAAAAATCTATGGCAGTTGAATCCATGTTGCATTGCTTAGGTGTCTAGTCATAAAGCTAGGATCAATGGATATTTGATTTGCCTACCCTGAAGAGGCAGACAGAACAGTGGAAAGATACCAGGTTTCCAATTCTAGTTTTTTCATTAAGTATAATAACTGTGCCATTGTCCAAATCAGTTAAATGCATTGGATCTCAATTACCTCATTTGTAAAATGTGGCTAAAGTTTTTCCCTTCCTACCCCACAAAATTATGATAAAGGCTGAATTAGATACTGAATATGAAAATCCCAAAGAAACTATGTAGCACAGCATTAACTGAATGTAAGGAGCTTCTGGAATGAGCCTATTTGCAGGAAAGAAATTTAGTCTTGGTGGAATATTTACATTGAGAAAGAAAGAGAAGTGTTCAGTCAATGGAAATGACGATACAAGTTCTGAAACTCTGTCCTAGAGATAAAGGTACAAACTTGGCATCCTGGTACAGCCAGCAAACCAACAGGGCACACTGGTAAGAAGCTGAAACAAATGATAGAAGATGTTATTACTTATCTATTTCTGTGTAACAAATCACCCCCAACTTAATGGCTGAAAACAATGTGCCTTTGTCTTCTGCAGTTTCTGTGAGTTAGGAATCCAGGAGTGACTTAGCTGAGTGGTTTGGCTTGGAGTCTCTCCAGGAGGGTGCAGTCAGGCTGTAGGTGGGGGCTACGCCATCACCTGAAGGCTTGATTGAGGCTGGAGATGCATTTCCAAGATGACTTTCTCACATCAGCTGTTGATCGGAGGCCTTAGTTTCTTGTCATATGGACACCACTGTAGTGCTGCTTCATAAGTGCCCTCACACCATATCGTCAGAATTTCTGCAGCTTGGGGGTTCTGGAGAGAGCACAGTGGAAACCTCACAGCTTTTGCAACCCAGCATCAGAAGCCACTTGCTGTCATTTTTGTAATATCCTGTTGGTTTGCACGGCTCCGCCCTATTCCTTGTGGGAGGGGAGAGTGCTACACAAGGGTGTGAATACTAGGTGACAGCCATTTTGGTGGCAGGCCACCAGAAATCATAATGTGTATACAGTAAGAGGAAAGGAAGACTGTGAGGAGGTGAGAAAGTGGGAAGGAAAATGTGGCAGCCTTGTGATGTGATGAAGTGAAGGGAAAAATCAGCACATAGGGAAGAAGTCAGCAGGTGAAGTGGAATCAAGAGATAGAAGGTGAAGCAGGTGGAGCTGCCATTTCCCCTGTATCTTTTGTCTTTTAGCATTATCATTTTAGTTAGCCTCTTGTTTTTGTGACCCACACTCAGTAGAAAGACATAAATGTGGGAACTGGCCTCCGCTGCTGTGAACCATCTTTCTCTACAGCATCCTGAGACCACCATGGTGGCTCTAGAAGCCCAAGACAGGAGAGGCAGGGGGACTCGGTCATGGCTGGCAAGGGGTGGGACTCAGATTTAAATGTGGGCTTGTCTGTAGCCAAGGCCCATAATCATTTCAATGTATTAACACCTTGCACTGCAGGACAGAGAGAAGTAATATTCTGACATTTGGTGCTTCCACCCATCAGAGATAACTCGATCACTTCCCAGGGCTCGAATCCTTTTGCTGAGGTCAGAACCTTGCTGGTCATTCCTGCCACCTGTAATCGCCTTCTTATATGTTTCTACCTCATTGGCTCCCCATCTTCTTTCATATCTCATCCTCATACTTCTTCATTTATCTCCCTCTCTGTTGTTATTTGTCTCTGTTAACAGGGTCATTTATCCCTGTAAAGCATCCTGAGAGACAAGAATTGAAGGATGCTGCTGCTAAGTCAGAGGGTGCTAAAGACCCTCTGCGGGGAGCTGTGGATGCAGAGACACCTCTTCATCTGATCTAAGTAAAAGTTGCATGACATGATAGGAGAGGTGAATTTTAAATGGCCTTTTCCATGGGGAAAAGCACTTAGATGGGAAGAAATTCAGTGGAGCAGGCAGGCAATACACAGTTCTAGAGTTTTAGTGCTAAGAGTGCTAGACTCATGAATGGTCTTGCTCTGACTTGCATCCTATCACACTTTTATCCCTTTTTTACAGAAAGCAGGGGAAAGAGCAGGTCAGAGGAATGTCTGGCTGGTCAGGGAGACCCAGAGCCTTAGGAATCATGGCTCTGTGCACAGGGACTGCCCTTCTCAAGACTTGCTTTTCAACCACCAGAAGATCCCGATTCAGTATATACACATGGACACACGTTCACTTGTAACTTATTTCTGGTCAGTTTGCTTCCTCGGTTTCTTGGCTTCCTTCATCCTGCAGCTCTCTGCACTTGGCGTTCTTTAGCAGCCTCCTTCCTCCTGCTGGAGGAAAACAGGGTGGGGCTTGCCTTACAGAGAAGTTGGGTGATTTCATGTTTGATGTGGCATCTGGAAGAAATAAAGGAGCTGCAGATATGAGTTGCTGTACAGGCTTTAATGAGGTGTCAACATTTCATGGGCTTCTTTATGGCAGCATTAAATGAGTTGGCATGCTGTAAACTGTCCCACGGGGTGTCTTAGGGGCGGGAAACAGTGAACAGGTAAAGAAAACCTGTCCTGGACACAATCCAGCTATCTTTTTCTCAAATTGCTAGCCCTCTGGATATTCAGGTCAGGTTCTTGTTCAGTCTGCACCCCAGGGTTGAAGTGGGCTACAAAAGCAATTAAAGTCTATCAGTGGTAGACAGCAGAACTTCTGGGTGGCTGCAACTCCTACTGAAGTGGAACAGATGTAAGACTGTCCTTTGAGAAACCCCACATGGGTTCCCAAAGGCTCTTCATTCCAGGAGAGTCTTCAGAATCATGCAGATCCCTTCAGTGTTATTTGCTCTGTGATATGGGGTTCTGCCTGGAGACAGATGGCGGATTGGTCAATTTTGGTAATATCCTGGCTGATGGGAAGACCCTTTTTTCTTTGCCTTTATTCTCTTTTCCTGCATCCCCCCTTTCCCTAGGCTTGGTGCATTATTAGGGTGCAGTGGCTGCGAAAGAATCAGACAGCCCAGGTCTTGACCCACTTGTCTGGCACTTTGACAGAAATGGGAATTATACCTTTTGCCACTTGAGGGTTGTTGAGATTTTTTTTGAGTGTGTCCTAACAGCAGGTTGGCTTTCATAGAGTTTTAATTGGATGCAGGAAGTCAGATAGGAAAGACCCTTGGGGAAAGGGTTAATTTCTGACGCTACACCCTGGAAAGAGAGCACTCACCAGGCACAGACTCTGCAATTCCCATATCCTCAAGACTTTGGGTCGCACAGCTCTTCATGCTGAGGAGATTTTCAGCACAGCCTGGTGTTGCTGGCTGGGGAGTGACCCAGGAGGGAGCAGGTGCAGGAATCCCTTGCCCCATCCCCAGCTGTGAACTTCATCTAGGCCTGAGGGTGTGAACAAGGGGGAGACTCAGGATGGTTTTGGAGGCCTGTATCCTGCTCTCTCTCTCTTTTATGAGGCAGAGTCTTGCTTTGTCCCCTAGGTTGGAGTGCAGTGGCGCGATCTCGGCTCACTGCAACCTCCACCTCCTGGGTTCAAGCGATTCTTCTGCCTCAGACTTCTGAGTAGCTGGGATTGCAGGCACCTGCCATCACACCTGGGTAAGTTTTGCATTTTTTTTTTTTTTTTTTTAGTGGAGACGGCATTTCACCATGTTGGCCAGGCTGGTCTTGAACTCCTGACCTCAGGTGATCTGCCTGCCTCAGCCTCCCAAAGAGCTGGGATCATAGGTGTGAGCCCCCACGCCCAGACTGTATCCTGCCATCCTAACTCAGTACAATTATCTATGTTTGGGCTCTGCAATGAGCATAAAGCCATTTGCTGAGCGCTGCAGCCACTGGACTGCAGATCGGTTGCCTGCAGGGAGTGTCTGGCTCTGCTGAAGAGTAGCTGACCCAGAGGGGAGGCAGCCCAGCAGCTGAATCATTCACCCAGCATGAAGGGCTAAAGGAAAGGCTGCTGGATTGTATCTAAGCAGCTACAGGATCCGTGTTGTCAAAAGAATCCCTCTTGCTGATGAGATTTTGTTTTTCCATCTCAAGAAGGAGGTTCATCTGCTATGTTGTATTTAAAAAGCCTAGGATGTCCCTTCATGTGTTAGAGGTTGCAACAGTCAGACGTCCTGATGAAAGAGAAAGAGGGGGAAGGACCACAGGAAAGGGCTGGTCCTTGAATCTAGAAAGTGCTCAAGTCCAGGCTGGCATGTGTCAAAGGTGGGCACTCAAGGACGATGTGTCTGCCCCCGCCCACTCCAATGGGCCCCTGGTCAAGGAGCAGCAGGCTAGTAGTAGGTGAGTTAATTTTCTCTTTGTTGCAGAGGCCACTGGAATTCGCACTTGTGTCTGTTCTGTCTGACTGGAGGATGGCCCTCATTTTATTCCTTGAAGTATTCAGCCTTGTGTAAGGGCCAACTTTGATATCCAACATCATAAGTTTCTCTTGCATGCAGCAGATGAAATGGAGATTTTTTTTACCCTTTTCTTCAAGGCACAGTGAGGGGGCAGGATTTGTCCTTCATAGATCTTTCCAGCTTCCTCAGTTACGATTTTATATAAACCCATCAAGGCATATGTGAGCAAATGCACTTATGTGGACATACACACATCCTCTTGAGAGGCAGAATGGCATAGTGGCTGATTGTGCAGACTGGTTTGAATACAGATTCTGACATTTGCTAGTTCTTTGTAATCTTTAGCTCTCTGTGCCTCAGTTTGCTCAACTGTGAACTGGGGCTACTAATAATATAAAACTCACAGTTTTTTGTGAAGATTAAATGACTTAATGTGTGTAATGCTTTTAGGACAGTGCATGGTACACATAGGTGCTATACACCAGCTATTATTATTTTATGATTATGTCTTCCCTTATTCCACATACAAAACAGCTTTCATACAGGAACTACTGGCATCTCAAAAACCAGGACAGGGGCTCTGAATTTTCCAGCCCTTGGGATTTCGTGTTTTTGACCCATTGCTACCTTGGGTCAGGGTTCCTTGGCGTGGGGTGTAAAGCCCTCTCTTGAAGACAGATCTATATTTGATCTCCTCTTCAGCCACCCCCAAGACTTACTCCCTGGCACTGGGAGAGGAAGCAATTGACACAGAGCTGAGACACTCTATGTGAATTGCCTTTCACCCTAATGTGGGGCAGTGAGAAGGTAAGGTGGACTGGGAAACAAAAGACTGACAAGACCTCTTGCCCTACTATGAAATTTGGCTTTATGTGCACATTTATTAAAGATAGGATAAATCATATTAAGTTATATATGCATGTGCAAAAACTCCTGTGTCTGTAGACATTGTTGCATATAACACCAATGTGATATTTACAGAAAACGAATACCCATACATCAGTGTAAATTTAAATTTTATTTCATTGTGGCCACTTGCCTCTTCTTAGTAGTATATTCATTCAACATGCTTGTTATTTCTGCACTTGAAAGGCATTATGAAATTGATAGTGATTATAAAACATCCAAAAGTGTGACATACATAACTTACAGTTGATATATTTATACCTGGGGAAGTTTGTAAGTTGCAGTTTCCTTCAGTATAATTAATAACCCATATTAATATGTAAGTGAGGCTTGGCTCTAAATACCATGGCTCGTGTTAGCTGACCAGTGGAATTGGAAGCAGTGTGAGGCGGTTGAGCAGCACAGGTGTTGGTATCAGAGGCAAGGTCTTCACGTGTGGTTGTGTCTGTACAAGGATGCTTGTCTAAAGGAGTGAGGACAAGCTGAAATCCACCCTGGGTTCCGCTTGGCAAATCATGTGACCCAGGCCAGCACCACAGCAGCCATAGGAAGCCGCCCATCTGTTCAGAAGGGGCTCCTGTGTTTAATTGCCATCTTTTCCTAGATCATCCTAAGTGCTAAAAACTGTGGCGTGATGGCCGCGGCGCTCTCCAGAACATCCTCCTTGACTCTACTGGTGCTGCCAAGGCCGTGGGCAAGGTCATCCCTGAGCTGAACGGGAAGCTCACTGGCATGACCTTCCGTGTCCCCACTGCCAACGTGTCAGTGGTGGACCTGACCTGCTGTCTGGAAAAACCTGCCAAATATGATGACATCAAGAAGGTGGTGAAGCAGGCATCGGAGGGCCCCCTCAAGGGCATCCTGGGCTACACTGAGCACCAGGTGGTGTCCTCTGACTTCAACAGTGACACCCATTCTTCCACCTTCGATGCTGGGGCTGGCATTGCCCTCAACGACCACTTCGTCAAGCTCATTTCCTGGTATGACAATGAATTTGGCTACAGCAACAGGGTGGTGGACCTCATGTCCCACATGGCCTCCAAGGAGTAAGACCTCTGGACCACCAGCACCAGCGAGAGCATGAGAGAAAGAGAGGCCCTCACTGCTGGGGAGTCCCTGCCTCAATGAGTCCCCCACCACACTGAATTGCCCCTCCTCACAATTTCCATGCAGACTCCTTGAAGAGGAAGGGGCCTAGGGAGCCCCACCTTGTCATTCATGTACCATCAATAAAGTGCCCTGTGCTCAGCCAAAAAAAGAGAAAGAAATGGCCCTTGGCGAGTATGAGTTCAAGTCCTGGCAAATTACTTATTTACATTGTGAACCTGGGAAACTGAATCTTCTGAAAGGCACATTCCTTATCTATAGCTGATGTTTCAGGGATGTTGTGGAAAATGAGAAAGGATGTAAACCAAATAAGGTGTGCTGTTCACTCCCAAATTTGTAGGTGCTGGGAGCACAGGCATGAATAAGACAAAGGAAGCCTGCACAGGCTTCCTTCTTCAAAGGCACCCATCACAGTGATTCCTTGGCTATCTTGCCCAGATGGTGAATTGCTTGTCTCAGCTCCTGGCCTCCAGCACTCTCTACTTGATTGTCCCATGATGATCTCAGGCTTACCATGTTCAAAACGGATTGGCCTCTTCCTCTCCCCACTGCTCCTCTTCCTCTACTTCCTGTCTTACTGACTGGCATCTCATCTACCAGATCACTCAATTCAGAAGCCAGAGAGTCATTGCAGCTGAGTCTCATTCACCCCTACATTAATCATCAAGGCCATTCACTTCTTTCTCCTTAATGTTTCTTCTGTACAATTGTCACTGCGTTGATGTAGTCTCTCATCTCTGCTTGCAGAAATGATGATGATAAAGAGGATGATAATGGTGATATTGATTTATTTATCCAGAAGTATGTACAGAGGACCAATGTTTTCAGTCAAAAGATACTTAATGCTCAATATCATCAGTCATTAGGAAAATGTGAATCAAATGTACAGTGAGATAAGACTGCATGCTTTTTTGCCACGCTAGCAATGAGGCAGAGCAACTGGAACTCTGGTACATTTGGGGTGGAAATACAACATAGTACAGTCACTTTGGCAATGAGTTTGGCAGTTTTTATAAAGTTAAACATACGCTTACCATGCAACCCAGCAATCCCACTCCTAGGTATCTGCCTGAGTTAAAGAAAGCTACATGTATATAAAACCTGTATGTGAATGTTTATAGCAGCTTTATTCATAATCTCCAAGAATGTGGAAACAAACCAAATGTCCTTCAGCAAGGAGTGAATAAATAAACTGTGTTACGCCCACCTAGCGGAATGCTACTCAGCAATAAAAAGGGAAAGACAACTGACACCTGCAACTACGCGGATGTATTATGCTAAAGAAGCCAGACTTAAAAAGCCAATGACTTGGCCGGGCGCGATGTCTCACACCTGTAATCCCAGCACTTTGGGAGGCCGAGGCGGGTGGATCACGCAGTCAAGAGAGCGAGACCATCCTGAACAACATGGTGAAACCCATCTCTACTAAAAATACAAAAATTAGCCGGGCATGGTGGTGCAGCCTGTAGTCCCAGCTACTCGGGAGGCTGAGGCAGGAGAATTGCTTGAACCCAGGAGGCGGAGGTTGCGGTGAGCGGAGATTGCGCCACTGCACTCCAGCCTGGGTAACAAGAGGGAAACTGTCTCAAAAAAAAAAAAAAAAAAAAAAAAACCCAGTAACTCTATGATTCTGCTTGTAGGACATTCTGGAAAAGACAAACTATAGGGACAGGAGGCAGATAAGTGGTTTTCAGGGGCTGGGTGAGGGAAGGATTAACCCAGGCCTGTTTAACTGTAGCACTGTCTTCTCCTTGGGGCCTCATCATGGATGTTCTGTTCTCCCAGCTGGAATCTTGTCTCCTTGTGATCTTTCTTTCTTTCTTTTTGAGACAAGGTCTTGCTCTGTCACCCAGGGTGGATTGAAGTGGCACAATCACAGCTCACTGAAGACTCGACTTCCCTGGGCTCAGCTGATCCTCCTCCCTCAGCCTCTGGAGTAGGTGGGACCCCAGGTGTGCACCCCTATGCCCAGCTAATTTTTGCATTTTTGTGTAGAGATGGGGGTCTCACCATGTTGCCCAGGCTGGTCTCGAGCTCCTGGGCTCAAGCAATCCACCTGCCTCAGCTTCCTGTGCTGGGATTACAGGCAACATATGATCCCACCTTTCTAAAGACAAGTCTGAGCTTAGGACTCTGATGTAGTAGAATCTCTCAGTGCTGGCTATCACTTTAAGTATGCAGTGCCGCAGTAGACACTATTCAATGCCTCGGCTTTTAGGGCACAGAGATCTTCCAAAACGGGTCTTGTTGGCATCCCTGATTTCCTTTCTCACCAGTCTTCCACATACACTCTTTTCATTAGCTCCTCCTAAATACTTGAAGTTGAAGTTATTTAGCACCTCTGAGGCTTCCACATGGTCTTCCCTCTGCTTGCCTCTCTCTTCCTGTATATCTTAGTCCAAGTAACTCCTACTCTTCCTTCAAAAGCCAGCCAGGGCCTCACCTATTACAGAAAGTCATCTGGTCTCAGCTGCGCAGGCTTCCTTCTTCAAAGGCACCCATCACAGTGATTCCTTGGCTATCTTGCCCAGACGGTGAATTGCTTGTCTCAGTATTCCTACCCCTGGCACAGTGCTGGGCACAGGGAAGCCCAGCTTCCCTATGTGCGTTTTGAACAGAATTGCTTTCTAATTATACACTGTAATTATTACCTTAGAGCTAAGGCTTTATCATCTCAGCATGGAAAAGCATAGAAGTGATACATCCATTGCAGTTTATTTTGATTTATCCTGGCCTTTTCTCATATCGTAGTGTCCAATGGCTGATGAACGAGAACTTTGGGGAACAATGATTGCAGGATTGAGCTCACGTACTTTTCCCAGGAGGTTTTATCAGGGATCATCTAGTTCTGGTCCCAACTGCATTAATATTAGGTGGGAAAGATGAAGGCTAGTGACAAAGATAAACATAAAGAAAGTCCTTGCTTTTTGGGAAATGTGGCTGGTTAGAGGCATACTTACCTGTTGTGAAGTATGCAGTGTGAAACGAAATGAGTAAAGGTAGGGTGGTTTGCCTGGAAAGTAGTTAAGGGAGGTGGTCAGTCATCTGTGTCTTGACATGGGCCAGCTGGCACCCATGAGGACTGTTCTGTGGTTAATAAGGATGAGGTTTGTAGCACTGGGATAGCTGACTTCAGCAGCGGTAATAGCTATTAGGTGGACTTTGGCTCTGCAAGTGTTTAGGAGGCCTGGAGGGACTCACCAATGATTCTATGCTGTTCTGTGCAATTCCCTTAACTGCCCTTGGCTGACCTAGTTATTAAGAAATCTTCATTCCCCAGTCTTGTTAGCTAAACAATCACTCTTGCTTCACTTGTAAACATATATATGTACTTTCATCTTTGTCTCTTGTGGTCCTAAGTTTTATTTAACAAGAGTGGATCTTCAAACTTGGAGGGCATTTTTATATTCTCAGAGTCAACATTTATTACTAATATTACAAGATACAATCTCTGAGAGCCTGCATCTCTGGGATGTGGGGGAAGAGGCCTGAGGAAAGTTGTAGGGCAGAGGGCTCCATTGTAAGTGAGCCTGTATGCAGGAGGCTTCTGTATACCACCACCCAGCCTGGGGGATCCTGCTGAAGCTGCATTCTCCTATCAGCCACGGAGCTCCTGAGATGAGCTCCCCTGACTGCCATGTTGAAAATGTCAGCCCCAGATGGTCTGGTGGTTACATTTTCTCAAAACAGTTGGGAGTCTCTGCCAAATTCTCTAAGGAATGAAAAAGATAATTTTTAAAATGCTGATTAACAGAGCAAAATGTACTTGAGCTGGTAACAGATTTTTTTCCTCCTCCCTCCATCCACTTGCTGCAAAACAACCTGTGATGATTCAAAACATGGGAAAGAAGCTAATGGCTTTACTGAGAGACAATACCTTAAAGGAAGGTAAAAAAGTGGCAGGCAAAGAAGGAGAAAAAGGGCTTGAGAGCTGTAGAGTATCAGAGTCTTCCCCTACTGATTTCCCCAAATACTTGGAGGCTCTGAGGGCTCATTCTCTTGTATTTTTTTTTAAATATATATTTTATTGAGTTTTAGGTTTTGGGGTACATGTGAAGAACATGCAGGATTGTTGCATAGGTACATACATGGCAATGTGGTTTGCTGCCTTTCTTCTCATCACCTATATCTGGCATTTCTCCCCATGTTATCCCTCCCCAACTCCCCATCCCATCCTGTCCCTCCCCCAGTTCTCCCCTGCAGACCTCAGTGTGTGATGCTCCCCTCCCTGTGTCCATGTGTTCTCATTGTTCAACACCCACCTATGAGTGAGAACATGCGGTGTTCGATTTTCGGTTCTTGTGTCAGTTTGCTGAGAATAATGGTTTCCAGGTTCATCCATGTCCCTACAAAGGACATGAACTCATCATTTTTTATGGCTGCATAGTATTCCATGGTGTATATGTGCCATATTTTCCCTGTCCAGTCTGTCATCGATGGGCATTTGGGTTGGTTCCAAGTCTTTGCTATTGTAAACAGTGCTGTAATGAACATTCACATGCATGTGTCCTTATAATAGAACGATTTATAATCCTTTGGATATATACCCAGTAATGGGATTGCTGGGTCAAATAGAATTTCTATTTCTAGGTCCTTGAGGAATCGCCACACTGTCTTCCACAATGGTTGAACTAATTTACACTCCCACCAACAGTGTAAGAGTGTTCCTATTTCTCCACATCCTCTCCAGCATCTGTTGTCTCCAGATTTTTTAATGATCG
>PVKV010017495.1:0-18389 GCA_004027835.1 Alouatta palliata
TTCCAGGGATTAAAGATGAAACTTTGAGAAAAAATTTCCCGAATTCTGTAATTTCTGTAAGGTTTTACAGATAGGTAAGAAATTTACAGAAAGGCAGACAGTTAAGAAATATCTGAAATTTAATAGAAAGAAATATCAGAAACTTAAATATTTTAGAAGAAACGAGTATGAGAACTTGCAGCATAACTTTCAAGAAAAAAAACAGAGAAGCATAGTCACTCACTGTGTATTTATTGCTTTTAATGTGTTTTTGTTTATTTCTGTGCAATCTTTCCAATTGGCTGTAGCTTTTGCATGTTTTTGAATCCCCTGTCTGGGATCCCGTGTTTTCATATAACACTCTGTGCATTGCACAAAATGTAGTTTTCAGCAGCCTTTTAAATCTTTTTGTTTAGGGACATAGGGAATTAGACATCATTAACAAATGTAGCCAAGTGGATGCAAATGCTACAACTCCTTCAGGTCCTGCTGAATATATCTGTTATTCTTTCTGCTGTAATTACATCCATATAATCATATCGTTTTTCCATTCAGAACTTGCATATTTACTCTAGTCTTTCATCTAAGAAGTATTGATTGAGCATCTTCTAGGCATTTTTGGATCTCTGATTCTAATAAAGAGAGTACAGATAACTCAGATCAAATCTTCCACTCATAGAGATTTTGAAAGAAAACAATACAAAGCCATCTACTGGATTGCGTGGGAGGGCTAACACATTACGGAAGCATAACTGGCTGTGATCTGGAAAAGGATTTAAAAAAGACAGTTTAGCTCAGTATGCAGTGCCACTTTGGGGCAAGGGGATTTTTCTCGTTCCAGAATGGATAAATGAGAGGGTCAAAGTTTGCACAGAACTTTTGACAACCTCTGGAGTCTCGGAGGAAGAGTCTGTAATCCGGAACCGCTCCAAGTGTCAGATCTATGCTTAAAACTCTCCACTTTGGGCTGGAACTTCACAGTGAAAAACCTCAGACTTCGTGTGGATAAGGATAAGGCAGACCCTCACAGAGACCGCAGCTCATGTTTAAATCATCTTAGTTCCCGAAATTGAATCAAACTGCTTCTGGATTGCTGGCTACTGAGGAGCCTGATGAAAGTAAAGAGAAATTCACTTTTGAGGGAGGAAATATCTTAGTTTCCAAATGATTTCTGCAAATCATTTGGAAATTAAATGTCATTTTTAAAATAAAAATATCCAAAGAAGATGAGGAGATGACAAGAAAACCAAAGACAAGAAAACAGAAAGCAGGTAAGACATATAACAAAAAACAAGATTTTGGAGCTGCAGATATGAGATTATTGGATACAAACTTTAAAATATATATGTTTAAAGAACTAAAACAAGATGGAGAATTTTGGTAAACAGTAAGAGGCTATAAACTATAAACGAAAATAATAGGACTTACAAACACTAAAATTAAAAACTAATGGGTTCATTCTACAGCAGCATAGAGCATTTGCAATAATAATATATTGAAAAATATTCTCAAAAACATTGTTCATAATGAGATACCGAATGGTGAAAGAGAGTAAGAAACACCAGAAAAATTGTAAGAATTCTAATATACATTTCTCTGATGTCTTAGAAAGTGAAGCGGGACTTAGAGGTGGAAACAAATTTTTGAAATATAAGAACTTTCTAAAATTGAAGTATGACATAAAGTCAAATATTCAAGAATTACCTTGAAGAGCTGGCTGAAAACATGAGCAAATAGCACTTAGATGATAATATAGACCTGCAGAAAAGTAAAAAGAAAGAAAAACATTTAAATATATAGCCAGAGACAGAAAGAGAAAATACTATCTCCAAATGTAAAACACATTGTTAGCTACATTTTCACAGATGGAAACTAGAAAAAATAGAATTATATGTATAAGGATCTGGGGGAAAATGCCGATCTAGAATTATTTTGCAAGTGAATATATCTTTTAAGAATGAAATGGAAATAATGACATTTTCAGATTAACAAAAACTAAGAGAATTCCTCATCACCCGACCCACTGTAAAATAAATACACATGAATTTCTTCATGTTAAACTAAAATGACTAGCAGGAATGTCAGGGATTTAGCAAGGGATAATTAAAATGAAAATAATGAATACCTATGTCTAAATAAAAATCGAACAAAACAAAATGAATTTCTGTTGGGGCATACACACAGGCACATGAATATATAAAGGGAGATCTCTGTCTCTTTCTGTCCTTTCACCCTGAGAAAACACAAAGGATTTGTAAGGAAAATATATAAAGCACTCTTACACTGAATAATAAGATAAGGAATATAATGTGTAAAAATGGGCAAAATATTTAAATACACATTTTATCAAAGATATACTAATGGCTAATAAACAAATGAAAATATCCTCAATATTATTTGTTGTTAAGGAAATGCAAATTAAGATAACAATGAGATACATGTGTATTTTATTGTATGTCAATTATATTTCAGTATTCTGTTTAAACGTGTAAAAAATTAAATAGGCTAAATACTGTCATTTAAAAGCAAATGAGAAAATCAAGCCATACTGTATGATATTTAATGAAACACATTCATCTCATAAAGATACATAAAAAATGAGAAGGAAGTGTGGAAAAGCTACCATATATAAATAACCAAAATAATTCTTAAAAATAACGCCAAATGAACCCAATTAAGGTAGAAAGAAAGAATACAGAAAAGAACAGGAAAATAAAACACAAAATATGAATGTGCATGGTATGTTGCTAAAGCAGCCTTTGAATAGACATGCATAGCTGTGAAAACCTCTATCAGGAAATAAGTAACATGTCAGATCAATATTCTAACTTCCACTTTAAGAAACTAGAACAAGAAAAGCTAACTAAACTCACAATAAGTAGAGAAAAGGAGATAGAAGTTAGAACAACCAAAAAAAGAGAACTAGGAAATAAAAATTATGAAAAATATAAAACAAAAATTTTCTAAGTAACAAAATTCACAAATATTTAGCTGTATTGAACTAGAAAATAAAAAGAATAAGACACAATTTTCCAAATATCAGAAATAAAAAAGGGACATCACTAATGACACCACATATTTAGAAAATCATAAATGAATATCTTGAATAATTCAATTAGGCACCTAAAATAAAAATTAAACACCTAAAATAAAATGATTAACTCTAAGAAAAAATTAGCAAAACTAACATTCAAAGAAATGAAAAATCTGAATATACATATATCAAATAAAATCATTTAATTAATTAAAATTTTTCCCACAAGAAACTTTCAGGTCCAGATGTCTTCACCAGTAAATGTTATCAAATATTTAAAGAAGATAGTGAAAATCTTTCAGAAATGCAATAAAAAAATAGAGTATACTTCCCAACTTGTTCTACAAGGCCAGTGTTACCCTGACACTAAAGACAAAGAGTACAAGAAAACAAAACTACCGATGCCCAGCTCTAACAAAGATATAGGTAGAATCTTTAATATTAGCAAATCAAATCCAACATTTTAGAAAAAGGACTATGAATCATTAAGAAATGTCCTGTACCTCAGGAATGCAGGATAGATTTTCCACCTAAAAAAATCACTTAATGAAATGCACAATGCAGGCAGGAATAACATAAAGAACAAACACTACACGATCATCCTAATAGATAAAGAAAATGCATGTGAAAAATAAAAAACCCATTCATGTGAAACTGTCTCACTAAACTAGCAATACAAGAGCAAATTCTCAATCTCATTAAGTGTCTCCAGAAATACAGTAACATAGCAGGAGAAGTCTGCATGTTCACTGCTTTCCCCTAAAGGCAGAAAATAAGACAAAGATGTTCACTTTTATCAAAGGTAAAATAAACCCAACAAAAACAAAAAAGACTCTAGATTGGAAAGGAAGTCATAAATTTGACTTTTCTCACAAATAACATAAACCTGAATCTTGGATATTGTAAGATATATTGTTGAGTTGAAATGAGGAAACTGAGGCCAGTATAAGAAAATGAAAATCCGATTTATTCAGCTCCTGGGTGAGGTTCTATGGTCCAGGTAAGGGCCAGAGAAGTCACACTTAACTTTTTAGGGCAACGGTTTTATAAGGAGTGAAGGCATTTGATTGGATACAGGGGAGACAAAGCATAAGGCACTTGACTGGATATTGGGACCCAGGAAGTGGAGTGAAGGCAGTTATTACTGGTAGGTAGGCGGGATCTTTGGTGAGTGGGCCGTCTTGGGGAATAATGACCTAAATGGGATAAAGAGTTATTGGGCAGGGTTTTGTGTGGCTTTTGAAATTTTTGGGTGGGGGTTTTTCAGCGGGGGCTAGGTGTTGGGTGCAGAGTGGTGAAGTAATTCCCTGTCACTGGGAAGGATGAGTGTGTCTAAGCTCCCGGTGAGGCAACCGGCCTTACAGACATAGAAAATCCTTGGGAATTCAAACACACACACACACACAGAGAGCGAGAGAGAATAAGAACTCACAGATGGGTTAAAGTCTCAGAAAATAATAATATCATATAAATATCAGTTGTATTTCTATATGCTAGCAATAAAACAAAGAGAAAATAATATTAAGAAAAAAACCTATATCATCAAAAAGAATAAAATGTGTCAAAATAAATTTTTAGAAAGCAATGTGAAATGTACGATAAAAAAGACAAAAAATACTCAGAGAAACCTAAGATGGAAATAAACTGAAAGGTATTGCATTTTCATGGGTTGGATGACAATATTTTTTTTCAACATTAACAATAAATCAACATAATCACAATTAACAACAACAAAAAAAAACTCCCACAGGCTTTTGTTGATAGAACTTAACAAACTGACCTAAAACGTATTTTGAAATGCAAAGGACTTCAAATAGCCAAACCCATTTTGAAAAGAAGACCAAAAGTGGTGATACAAACCATTCAATTTCAAAACTGAGTCTAAAGCCACAGTAATCAAGAGAGAATGGGATTGGTGCAAGGAAAGGCATAGAAGCCAATGAAACAGAACTGACACTCCAGAAATAAGCCTTCATTATTCTGGTCAATTGAATTTTGACTAACATGTCATAAAAGTGCATGGAAAAGATATTTTTTTCACAAACGATGTTGAGACAATTGGATCTTTACACACACACACACACACACACACACACACAAATAACATAGATCTTTAACTCACCCCACGCACAAAAATCAACTCAAAATGGAAACTGACCTAAAGGTAAGAGCAAAGTTACAGAATTTGCAGAAAAAATATAAGAGTAAATGTTCACAACATTGAGACAGGCAAATTTCTTTCAATATTACAACAAAAGCAGATTCATAAAAGAATGATTTGATAAAATTAAATTCATTAGAATTAAGAACTTTTGTGCTCCAAGTACATTAATAAAGGGATTTTTTTAAAAAAGTCACAAACTAGGAATACATTTGTTTATTATATATAGCGTTAACAACATTTGAATGTATAAAGAATTTATAACTCAATTACAAGACAGACAACTCTATTCTTTTTTTCCTTTTTCTTTTTTTGAGACAGGGTCTCACTCTGTTGCCCAGGCTGGAGTGCAGTGATGTGAGCACAGCTTACTGTAACCTTGAATTCCAGGGTTCAAATGATCCCTCTTGGTCTTCCAAAGGGCTGGGATTATAGGTGAGCCACATTGCCTGGAAAATTTATCATATTACTCAGCATCCTACCCTGGAAATCTCTAAAGATAAATGGAAACATATATCTATACAAAAATATATAGTCAAATCAAATATTCACCATAAGATTATTCATAATATTAAAAAACTGGAAATAATTCAAATGTCCACCAACTGGTGAACTGATAAATAAAATATGCCTACAATGGGCTATTCTGCAGTAGGAAAAAAGGAGGAAATACTAATACATGCTACAATATGGACAAAATACAGAAATGCATAATGAAATCATACAATATGTTTTACCTTTGCCATCTGGTTACATTTATTGTATGATTTTGATTATATAAAATATCAAAAAGTCCCCTTTTTATAGATAGAATGGTTTGTGGTTACATAAAGTTGGGATGGATGTGGGGATTAAAATAAGCACAAGGAAACTTTTGGGAAAATGTTCTGAAACTAGATTTCATTGATGCTTGCACAACTCTACAAATTTAAAACATAATTGAATCATACATAAGTGAAATGTATGGCCCATCATTTGTACCTCAATAAAACTAAGTTAAATATTAGTTGAGTTAAAGTTAAGAATGTGAAACAATTAAAAATAGAAAAATTTCAGGAATATAGACTAGGAGAAAAATAATTCCCAAGTAAATAACAAAAATCCATTCTATTCAATGTATTGTATTCTATACACAAAAAGTATAAATCAATAAAAATGAAACACCATATAAAATGCACAAGTGACTTCAACAGGTCCTTTACAATAGATGGTATATAATTTCTCAATAATCATAGGAATAAGTCCTCAACCTTATCACTGCTCAGAGAAATGAATATTAAAACCTCATTAAGATACTATTACAGTAACACCAAAATGGCTAAAATCTTTGTCTGAAGAAATATTATTGCTTTTGAGCACATCAAGCACGTGGAGCTTGCATGCACTTTTGGAGGAGGTGTACATTGGCACACATGTCTAGAGACCTACAATGTGCAGCACACTCAAGAGATGTGGCCAAGAGACACTCACAGGGATTGCAGAGCATTCTCAGCAAAGTCAAAGCCTGGACTCAAATCACATGCTCATCAAACTAAAATAGATGAATACATCATGCTATATAAATTCAATGGGCTGCAGAAATAAGCACCAGCAATTCATAGGTATCTATGACAATAAGCTCCCATCATAGACACACAATGTTATGCAAAATAAGACAGGTGCAAAGTACATATTGTATGATTCTACCTCAAAAACTTAAAAGTTCAGAAGACTGTAATTTATGATTCAAGAATATAAGCTCATGTACTACAATTGTAAAGAAGCTGAGGGGGTGACTAATAAAACAGAACAATTAAGGGGTGGAAGGGTTATTGATTTCAAAGGTATGGAGGAATTTCTGGCAATTGGCAGTGCTCTCAGCCTGCACTGGATGGTGGTTATGCCAGCCTTAGCTTTGCGAGAACCATTCATCTGCACATAGATTCCTCTGTGCCCTTTCTCTATACATATCTGGTATTTCACAAGGATAAAGAAGAAGAAAACAAGAATTTTGTTGAGTATTGTACTTACATGGAAGTGTAAATTTTTGGTGAAAAATTTATCTCAGAAGAGGAAATAAGTATTTCTGGCCAGGATGATATCTGAATGCTTTTTAGAAAATAGTAATCATCAATACATTTGTAACTTATTAATGTAGCTCTCAAAAGTTTTCTGTGTTGAAATATTCCTTTGGGAGAAAAGGGGCTATTGAAAATGAAAAACAAGTGTCCTTGGATAGTCACGCTGTATTGGATTAATTATTCTTCTAACTTTCTACATGCCGTGATATGACACTCCCATTGGTGGGGGGAGGGGGATTGGAGATGGGTAAAGAACACTATTCCACCGCTCGGATTTATGATGTTTTGGTCTGAGTGATCAATATCATGGTATTACCAATAAATATCTGCTAACGGTCTAACAAATTTGACTTTACCCTATTATTCTACCATCCTTTGGGGAGCAACCCCTATTCTACAGGCTTAATAATATGATTTTTGTCCCCAGCTCTTTCCTCGCCTCTGGACAGGCTGGTGTTTCCACTGAACATGAAGCAGCACCTGACTGCTCACTCTAACATAGCCCTGCTATATCTATCAATATTTGGAATTACTTGTGCTTACGTGTGTTTATTTCATAACTCCCCCATCAAACTGTCTGCCTCAATAAAAAGCATGCGTGTACAGAACCCACTGCATCAGGAAAAGTGCATTTGCTGGCTGAATAATTTAATTTCAGTGCCCCCTTCTCTGCCCATGTCTGAGAAAATAGAGTCACAAGAAAATAGATGTTTGTCTCTTTGGCTTTAACATCAATAACAAAGAAATTCTCTCCAACAGCCTATGTGACCTGAGAATCATGCAAAACATTTTTCTCTTGGTTTCTGTCAAGTATGATCTTAAAAAGGAAAGTCGCTAAACCAATGGTGTGTAGGAGATGTGGCTGCAAGCAGCCGGAAATTCACTTAGCCGTTTTTCACAGCTTGCATCTCAGTGGTGTAACAAGTTATCTGTATTTTCTGGGTTCACATAAAATTCTAAGTTTCTGAAGAAGAAACATGTGAAAAAGGAGGAGACTGATTTTGTCCTTAGCATATCCACATGTCCAATGTGTTTCATTATGTCAGAAAACATACATTGTATAGCAGCTGAATGATTAACTATTTTGATTCCACAACAAAACCCTTCTGTGCCACTAAAACTCATAGATGTTTGAATAAAATAAACAGAAAAAAAAATTTCTCAGGAAATTAATAAAGAGACTTCCATATCCCAAACACAGTAATTTTGTATGTAGAGTTCTGGGGAAAAAAAATCTGCTTAATAGTTTTCCTGACAATTTAATTATGTCTAACTGATTAGCAACTCAGTAGAATAGATAATTTTTGAGATACAATTTAAAAATTTCTCACAACTCAACAATAAACATCAACACAATTAAAAATGATCAGATAACTGGACTTTGCATTTATTTTAAACTTTTGATTAATTAATTATTTTTAACTTCAGAATCAGGGATTACATATGCATGCCTGTTACATGGGTATCTTTTGTAATGGTGGGGATTGGGCTTCCGGTGTTCCCATTAGGTAAATATTAAACACTGCACCCAGCAATTTTTCAACCCTCAGCCCTCCATCCTACCCTCCCCCATTTTGGAGTCCCCAGTGTCTACTATTTCCATCTTTATGTTCATATGTACCCATTGTTTAGCTTCCACTTGTCAGTGAGAAAATGTGACATTTGATTTTCTCTTTCTCAGTTCACTTAAGATTATAGTCTCCAGCTCCATCCCTGTTGCTACGAAAGGACATGATTTTATCCTTTTTTAATGGCTGAGTAGTATTCCATGGTATAAACATACCACATTTGCTTTATTCGGTCAACTCTTGATGGACACTTAGGTTTGTTCCACAACTTTGCTATTGTCAACAGTGCTGTATAAACATAGAAATGCAGATGTCTTTTCGGTAGAGCGATGTCTTTTTCTTTGGTTAGATACCCAGTAGTGGAATTGCTGTGTCAAATGACAGTTCTATTTTTTGTTCTAGAAGCATCCAACAAACACATGCAAAAATGCTGAACATCACTAATCATCAGAGAAATGCAAATTAAAACCACATTGAGATATCATCTTAGCCCAGTGAGAATGGTTATTACTAAAAAGAAAAAAAAAAAAAACACGGTGAAGTCCCATCTCTACTAAAAATACAAAAATACAAAAATTCGCCGGGCGTGGTAGCACATACCTATAATCCCAGCTACTAGGGAGGCTGAGGCAGGAGAAATGCTTCAACCTGGGGCTGGGAGGTTGCAGTGAGCCGAGATTGTACAAGTGCACTCCAGCCTGGGCAACAGAGCAATACTCTGT
Organism: Alouatta palliata; assembly: GCA_004027835.1. Classification (NCBI taxonomy): domain Eukaryota; kingdom Metazoa; phylum Chordata; class Mammalia; order Primates; family Atelidae; genus Alouatta; species Alouatta palliata. The sequence goes on from PVKV010017495.1 coordinate 9,525, forward strand.
CTCTCAAAAAAAAAAAAAAAAAAAAATATATATATATATATATATATATACACATATATATATATATAAAGCAAAAAAAAATGATGCTTCTGTGGATGTGGAGAAAGGGGAATGCTAACACACTGTTAATGGGAATGTAAATTGGACTAGATATTTCGTCCGAAAAGACTTATGAATAACCAATAAGCACATAAAAAAGATGTTGGACTATCATTAGGGAAATGCAAATCAAAACCACAAAGAGATACCACTTTACACTTATTAAGATGACTATAACAAAAAAAAAATGAAAAAAAGAAAAAATCAAGTATTGGCATGGTGAAGGAGAAAATATAATCCTGTACATTGCCAGTGGGAATGTAAAATAGTACAGTCTCTGTGGAAAATTATATACCTGTTCCCCCAAAGATTGAAAGAAGGAACTTGAACAGATATTTGTACCCCCATGTTCATAGCAAGATTATTCAAAATAGCCAAAGATACAAACAACACAAATCTCCATCAATAGATGAGTGGATACACAAAATGTGATATATAGATACAGTGGAATATCAATCAGTCTTTAAAAAAGAAGAGGATTCTGAGACGTACTGCAACAAAGATGAACCTTGAAGACATGACAGCAAGGGAAACAAGCCAGGCAAACAGAACAAATACTATACAGTTTCATTTATATGATGTAGTTAGAATAGTCAAATTCATAGATGCAGACATTAGAATATGGTTGCCAAGTATTGGGAAGACACGTAATGGTGAATTGTTGTTGAATAGTTCCAGAGTTTTAGTTTGGGAAGATGAGAAATCTCTGGAAATGGATGATGGTAATATTACATAGCAATGTGATGGTTATTTAATGACAATGAACTGTACATATAAAACATGTCTAAAATGGCAAATAATATATTAGGCATAGTTCTCCACAGTAAAAAATTCTCTAAACTTACTTCTTGACCAAATATTGTAGTCAGTGTGTACATCACATCTCCTTCCAACTTTGGAATAAGTGAGGCTTCTTATGTTTTTTTATTCCTGAGCACTACATATCCATCTAGATCTAATTCTGTTTTCTGGATACATCATTCCTTTATGTTCTTCTTTCTGGGTACCCAGAAGTCTTCTATTCTCCATTTTTTAAAATTTAGTTTTGGGCATATTACTTACATTAGCTAGTAGAACTTGTGACTTTCAGGAGAAGCCTTTCATTCCCATGGTTTGATTCTCCAGCTCTCGACTCCCTGTCTGTAGAGAGTATGGAAGCACATACTGGTATAAAAAGAAAACTGGAGGCTTTGCCTGGAGATAAAAATGCTTTGAAAATCACCCAAACCTCAAAAATGTACATGCAAGAAATAAACTTTCATAGTTTTAAGTACCTTCTGATTGATACTGCAAATTCAAACACATCATGTCATCAAAAATTAAAACATTTGACAGTATCATACATGAGAAATGAATGACTTCTCTCATGTTCTACTGGTAGCAGTAAAAATAGATGCATATATATTGGAAGACCAATTTATTTATGATATTTAAGTTGCACATATCCCATCAGGGAGTGATTTCATATCCTAATATCAGATGTGGAGAATCACTCCCACATGGCATGGAGACAGACACATAGAGATGTTCAGTATAGCATTGTTTTTAACATTCACACATCAGAAATAAATTAAATGTCAATCAATAGAGCAATGACATAGAAATGATATTTATAAACAACATAAAACACTAGGCTTCCACTTATGAAACATAGAACAGCTCTCTATGTGTGAAATGAGTTTCAAGATACGGTATTGGAGAGTCTCATGATAATTTGAGCTCAGCGATACAATTTATGTAACACAAGTTCAAATTCCAAGTATTTAAAAGGAACTCTTGGGTAAACTCCTTGGTATATAGGTCTAGAAGGATTCATACCAGGATTTACAATTACAATGACAGTTCTAACATCAGTGAGAGGAATGGAATTGGAAGTGCTGCAAGAAAAGACTTTGTCTTCTCCAACAATGTTCGATTTATTGTGACAGGGATCTATTCACATATTCCTCATGTACTCACAATGCAATACCTTTGAGTTCCCCTTTTCATAATAGAAGACTAAGTGATTCAGACCAATCAGGCCTGTGAGAAAAACTTCAAAAGCCAAAAACAACTAAATAACTGCTTCGGAAATAATGAGGACGCTAAAAGGAAGTGAAGAATGACACAGTAAAGATCAAAGAAAGAAAACAACTTAAGCCAGCTGGGCATTTGGGATAACAAATGCAGGTGTTGGTTTAAAAAGATTAGAAGCCGAAAACCTGAGCAGATTTTGGAACCTTTGTCAGGTGTTGACAAACACAAATTGAAATCCTAGGACCTACCAATTTGAGGAAGGACTTTTCACCCATATATTTTTGGGATTGAGATGTGAAAACATCATAAATAAGGATTAGACCAGATATAGCCAGGCACTTAAAGGATAGGAACTTATAATAAGTTATAAGGGGATCAATTAGATAATGGAAATAGACCAATAAAAATCCAAATAATGAAGTTTTCGAATGCAGATTTTTAACATAACTATGTTAAGGTATAAAAGAAAATTAAAGAAAAACTTGGAGTTTCAGGAGAATACTAGAAAAAAATGGAAATTCTAAAAAGAAAAAGTAACTGAAGTTAAGGAATCAATGGAAAGATTTAACAGCTGGTTAAACATAAAAATTAATGCAATGGTATACTGAAATGAGGAATAGAAATAATACTGTGTGAAATGTGAGGAGAAGAAGTTAAAATGTAAACTAGAAGATTACAGAGTTGCTACAAGAAGAATACCACTAGTAGAATCTTAGTGGGAAAGGGGAGGATGGTGCAGTTACAATATTGAAGATGTCATAGCTGAGGATTTCCCAAAGTTGACAAAGGACATTGAGCCAAGATAGAAGATGCGTTATGAACCATAAGCAGGATATACCCAAACAATCAGACACCTAGCCACATAAAAATGATACAGCCAAACAACAAAGAGCATGTATATTAGTCTGTTTACACTGCTGATAAAGACATACCCAAGACTGGGAAGAAAGATTTAATTTGACTTACAGTTCCATATGGCTGAGGAGATCTCACAATCATGGTGGAGGGTGAAAAGCACTTCTTACATGGTGGCAGCAAGAGAGAATGAGGAGGATGCAAAAGTGAAAACCCCTGATAAACCCTTCAGATCTCATGAGACTTCTCACTGTCATGAGAATAGCATGGGAAAGACAGGCCCCCATGATTAAATTTCCTCCCACTGAGTCCCTCCCACAACATGTGGGAGTACTTGGAGATAAAATTCAAGTTCAGATTTGGGTGGGGACATATCATTCTGAGCCTGGCACCTCTCAAATTTCATGTCCTCACATTTCAAAATCAATCAGGTCTGGCTGGGAACAGTGGCTCACACCTGTAATCCCAGCACTTTGGGAGGCTGATCTGGGTGGATCACGAGGTAAGGAGATCAAGGCATCCTGGCCAACATGGTGAAACCCTGTCTCTACTAAAAGTACAAAAATTAGCTCGACATGGTGGTGCGTGTCTGTAATCCCAGCTACTTGGGAGTCTGAGGCAGGAGAATCGCTTGAACCAGGGAGTCAGAGGTTGCAGTGAGCCGAGACCATATGACTGCACTCCAGCCTGGCAACAGAGTGACACTCCATCTCAAAAAACAAAACAAAACAAAACAAAACAAAACAAACAAAACAATCAAGTTTTCCCAACAATCCCCCAAAGTCTTTTATCTCATTTCAGCATTAACTCAAAAGTTCACAGTCCAAAGACCCATCTGAAACAAGTCCCTTCCACTTATGAGACTGTAAAATCAAAAGTCAGTTACTTCCTAGATATAATGGGGTTACAGGCATTAGATAAATACAGCCATTTTAACTGGGAGAAATTGACCAAAACAAAAGGTGTTTAGGCCCTGTGCAAGTCCAAAATCCTGTGGGGCAGTCAAATCTTAAAGCTCCTTTGATTTCATGTCTCACATCCACGTCATGCTGATGCAAAAGTGGGTTCCCGTAGTCTTGAGCAGCTCAGCCCCTGTGGCTTTGCAGAGTACAGTCTTTCTCCTGGCTGCTTTCACAGCCTGACGTTAAGTGTCTGCAGCTTTTCCAGGCACACACTGCAAGCTGTTGTTGGATCTACCATTCTGAAGTCTGAAGGACAGTGGCCTTCTTCTCACAGCTCTGCTAGGTGGTGCACAAGTAGGGACTCTGTGTGGGGCTCTGACCCCACATTTCCCTTCTGCACTGCCTTAGCAGAGGTTCTCCAAGAGAGCTTTACCTCTGCCCCTAATTTCTGCCTGGACATCCAGGCATTTCCATACATCTTTTGAAATCTAGGCTGAGGTTCCCAAACCTCAATTCATGACTTCTGTGCACCCACAGGCTCAACATCACATGGAAGCTGATACCAAGACTTGGGGCTTCCACCCTCTGAAGCCATAGTGTGAGCTGTACCTCGGCCCCTTTTAGTCATGGCTGGAGCAGCTGGGACACAGAACACCAGGTCCCTAAGCTGCACACAGCATGGGTACCCTGGACCTGGCACACAAAACCATTTTTTCCTACTATGCCTCCAGGCCTGTGATGAGAAGGGCTGCCAGGGAATACCCCTGACATGCCCTGGAGACATTTTCCCCATTGTCTTAGAAAGTAACATTTGGCTTCTCATTACTTATACAAATTTCTTCAGCTGGCTTAAATTTCTTCTAAGAAAATGGGGTTTTTCTTTTCTATCATATTGTCAGGCTGCAAATTTTCCAAACTTTTATGCTCTGCCTCCCTTATAAAATGGAATGCCTTTAATAGCACCCAAGTCACCTCTGGAATGTTTTACTGCTTAGAAATTTCTTCTACCAGATACCCTAAATCATCTCTCTGAAGTTTAAAGCCCATAAATCCCTAGGGTGGGGGCAAAATGCCTTCAGTCTCTTTGCTAAAACATAGGAACAGTCACCTTTATATCAGTTCCCAACAAGTTCCTCATTTTCATCTGATAACATCACAGCCTGGATTTTACTCTCGATATTGCTATCAGCATTTTGGTCAAAGCCATTCAACAAGTCTCTAGGAAGTTCCAAAACTCTAAAGTCCTAGACTTTCTCATATTTTCCTGTCTTCTTCTACACCCTCCAAACTCTTCCAACATCTGCCTGTAACCCAGTTCCAAAGAAACGTCCACATTTTGGGGTAAATTTTCAGCAGTGCCCCACTCCTCTGGTACCAATTTACTGTATTAGTCTGTTTTCATCCTGCTAATAAAGACACACCTGAGACTGGGCAATTTACAAAAAAAAAAAAAAAAGTTTTAATTGGAATTACAGTTACATGTAGCTGGGGAAGCCTCACAATCATGGCAGAAGGCAAGGAGGAGCAAGTCAAGGTTTGCATGGATGGCAGCAGGCAAAGAGAGAGATTGGGCAGGGATACTTCCCCTTATGATATTGTCAGATGTCATGAGACGTATTCGCTATCACAAGAACTGCACAGGAAAGACCTGACCCCATGATTCAATCACTTACCACTGGGACCCTCCCACAACACATGGGAATTCAAGATGAAATTTGAGTGGGGACACAGCCCAAACATATCACTATGAGAAAAATTAACAAGCATTCAGAGGTAGAAGACAGATTACCTTCAAAAGACAAAGGAATTTTCAAAAATATAAATTAAAGCCAAAACCAATGGTATGCATTACTCAATTTGAAAGAAAATGCTTGCAAACCTATTATTCCTTATCAATTATAAATGTGTGTTAAGAATGAAGCTGAAAAGGAAAAAAAATAATGACCAGTAACCCTTTGCCAACAAACTATTCCAAGGTTTTTTTAGGCAAAAGAAAAGTAACCCATGTTTTAAAAAATCAATCAAAAACACTACTTTATCTCATTTGTAAGAATAAATTCCAGGGTGATTGTTGGTCTTAACTTGTAAAAGATAAAATTTAAAATCATAGGGCTTCCCATGTTCATTGCAGCACTTATCATAATAGCAAAGACATGGAGTTAACCTAGGTGCCCATCAATGGTGGATAAGAAGAAGAAAATGTGGTGTATATATACATTATGGAATACCACAGGGCCATAAAAAAATCATGTTTTTTGTAGCAACATGGGTGCAGCTGAAGGACATTAGCCTAAGTAAATTAACACAGGAACAGAAAACCAAATAATGCACGTGCACACTTAGAAGTGAGAAATGAACACTGAGTACTCATGGACAAAGATGAAAACAATAGGTAACAGGGACTATGAAAGTCAGGAAGAAGAGAGCAGGGCAAGGGTTGAAAAACTAACTCGTGGGTACTATACTTGCTTCCTGGGTGATGGGACCAATTGCACCCCAAATCCTAGCATCACACAGTATATCCAGATAACAAAGCTGAACATGTACCCCCTGAGTTTAAAATAAAAGTTGAAATTATAACAGATTAATAAATAAATAAAAATGAAACAATAGTCCTTCTAAGAGGCATTAAAGAACAAAACTCCTGTGTCATGTCAGGCTGCGAAAGGTATCTTAACATAAAAGTGTCAATCATAAGTGAAATTTGATTAAAATAAACCACCTTAAAATTAAGAACTTTCATTCAGCTAAAGACATTAGAATAGAAAGCTACCAGACAACACAAAAGCAAAACATTATGACAAGAACAGATGCTTTTCAAAGTAGGTACCTTCTGTGGTAGGCAGCTTCCAAATTGGCTTTCAATGATATTTACTTCCAGGTAGTCACACGTTGTCTAATTCCCTCCTCTTGAGTTCAGCCTGGACATGGATACTAATTAGATTCTGATTGTACAACAGAGCAAAAGTGAAGAAAAATCATTTCCAAGATTAGGTGTTAAGGAGACTGCAGCTTCCAGTATGGGCACCTGCTCTCACTCTTTGTCAGCTCTTTCTGAGGGAAGCAACATGAGAGTGTCTTGAAGGGCCCTGTGGGGAGTCCACTGGGTAACTGTCAGCCAGACCCGAGGTCTGCCAATCACTGTGTGAAGGGGCTTGGATTTGGATCTCTCCTGTGCTGGGCCTGGAAAAAATTACAATGCAGTGGCCACACTGATTGTGGCTTTGTGTAAGACCCTACAAAGACACTTGCTAAGCTGTGTTCAGACTCCAGACCCAAGAAACTCAAGGTGATACATGTACGTTGTATCACATGTAACCCAGAAAATGTTGGGTGATGTATTATGCACCAATAGATGATTAATACATACCCAACTGTTCAATAAATATTTATAAAGCACCTTAACATCATTATTCATTAGGAATAACCAAAATAAGATACCACTACACAATTATCAGAAAGGCTAAAACTAGCAATAAATTCTGACATGACTATCTACTGATTTCAAGCAATAGAAATTATCATGCATTGCAGGTTGAAATATAAATTGGTATAAACATTTAGGAAAACAGATTAAATCCGTGCATAATCTTTAACCCAGGAGTTACATCTTAGTTTTATAGCACACATGAAAGAAATGAGCATTTGCAAAAAGACACACAATATTGCTCATGTCACTGTTGTCTTTATTTATAATATCCCACAGCTAGAAACACTTAAAACAGGGATTATGGTTAGAAAGGAAAAATTAATATATGAACACAAGGAAATACTCTAAACTACCAATGAAAAAACACACATGCAGTTACACACAAAGGCACATATGAAGTCACAAACATAATTCACAGCATAAAGGAATGATTAACACAAAAGAACTTAAGCTGTTCTATAAGACGAGGTTTAAAAACAGGCACTTAGTCATCATCTAATCTGATGAAGGCCTAAATAGAACAAAATGTGGTGGTAGGGTGATTTTATTCTTACTGCTTAAGCTGAGACGTCCACCTTCTGCCCTCCCACATCAGTGCCCCTGGTTCTTGGGCCTTGGAATGCAGACCTGGACTTACACCAGTGGTTCCTTTACATCTGTGGGCTTCCCCTGAAACTGCACGGCTGGCTTTCAGGGCTTCCAGCTTGCACACAGCAGGTTGCAGGATTTCTCAGTATCCATCATCATGACAGCCAATACCTCATGATCAATCTCTATTTCTGTATCCATATATATCCAGTTGGTACTGTTTCCTTAGACAACCCTGACTACTACAAATATTAAGGCAGGGTTAGTGAATGTCAGCTGTTTAATGAGAGGCCATCTAAGGTATTGGAGGTAAGGATTCTAAGCTCCATGAGGTTACTTGAGTGTCCTGTGGACTTTTCTGTATATTCCTTATACTTTCAAAAATTAAAAATAAATAAAAAGTAATTCTTAAAAAAAAAAAAAAGAAAGTTACCCTCTGCCACCTTTCTATTTCACAGAGGGAAGCTTATTTTCACTGCAAATCGTATGTCTAAATTTAACCCTATCAGCCTTTGGAAGGAAGACATTTCTCTCAGATTTTGATGATATGTTGACTGCATGCTTGTTTCATTGTCAATTATCAGATTTGTCTGCTATTGTAAATATTTTAGTAGAAATCTAAGAGAAGTCTTACTGGAAACCGTTAACTTGTTGAGCAAAATATTATCTTTCTAGAATCTAAATATCTCTTTTTTAAAGTCATTAAAAATGAACACAGTGATTTATTACAAGGCACCACTATTTCTATATGTTACTAAAAGTTCTTAAAGTAATAAAATGCCACTTCTGTAAGATATAGTAAAACTCATAAGCCGTACATCACATTTAGAAAGTAGAGGTGGCAATCAAATTGGTAGAAATCTTTTGTAAAAAGTAAAAACATATTTAAGAGCTTTAATAGAGTTTATTTTCTTCACAAATGTGTTTCCTTGAGCAATTTCTCATGAGAAGATACTATGTTAATAATATTAAAAG
>PVKV010017495.1:18489-47508 GCA_004027835.1 Alouatta palliata
GCCTGTAATCCCAGCACTTTGGGAGGCCGAGGCGGGTGGATCACAAGGTCAAGAGATCGAGACCATCCTGGTCAACATGGTGAAACCCCGTCTCTACTAAAAATACAAAAAAATTAGCTGGGCATGGTGGCACGTGCCTGTAGTCCCAGCTACTCGGGAGGCTGAGGCAGGAGAATTGCTTGAACCCAGGAGGCGGAGGATGCGGTGAGCCAAGATCGCGCCATTTGCACTCCAGCCTGGGTAACAAGAGCGAAACTCCATCTCAAAATAATAATAATAATAATAATAATAATAATATTAAAAGCAGATAAATTGAAAATGACTCAATATAAGTAGTAAGTAGTTAAATTAACCATTTACTGTAAAAATAAGATACTAAGAGAAGACTAAATAGATGTTAAATGAAATGATTGAAAATGTAAGTGTATAAAATTATTGAATTCAATAAAATATGAAAGGGAAAATTGTTATAAAATGAAAGAAGTTGTGTTGAAAAAGAAGAGTGACCGTGTTATTGCGGTTTCATATATTTTTTCTGAAAATTTCAAATTAAAATAGTTCAGGTATTACATTGACAATGCAAAAATAAATGTCCATCACGAATTTTAAATGACTAAGGTGCAGCACGACACATGCTGTGTTCCTGGTTGATGATTTTAAAGACAGAAAAGTTGAGAGTTCAAGATTGTTTGGGATCAAATCCTGAGGGATCACCATCAACTTTTTGTACTATCACTAAATGTGACTATTACTACAACTTTGTCATCTGATTTAATTTATATGTCTATGTTCCTCTAGCTGAATGTAATAACCATCTTGGAAGCAATTCTGGCAGCATAGGTTAATACCACTCTTTGTTTTCAGCAGCTACAGAATGAAGGGTAAGGAGACCCATAATTTATTCCAGATGTCCAGGTTCTGGCTATGTGACCTTTGGTATAAACTTTCTATTTCTTCCTCATTCCCCAAAAAATGAATGGATTATAACAGTGCATACATAAGGTACGTTCACACTTCCAGTTTTTCTGGATCAGTGTAAAATTTCACTAGCCAAGTAAGCTTGTTATATTAATTTATTACTTGTATAATTCTGATTCTGAAAACATTTTTTTCTAGTTAATAGCAAACTGGAGCTTATTTGCATTTACTGGGAAACTGCCTAGAGACAATAGTTATAATGGTAATTAGCACCACAATTTGAATTAACTTGATCATTATCTAAAAAATTAACCGATTTGCGAACATTTTGATGATTTATTTTCTTTCTGAGATGGCAGCAGCTTACCCAGTCACATTTAAAATTATCTGTGAATTGTATAAACTCACCATCAATTTCGAGGTATTTTAGTTTAATGTCGCAGCACAGGAATTTTTTACAACATTACAGTTAACCTAATGGAGCATGTTTGGTTTTAAGTTGTAACTAATTAAGAGAAATATTATTACACTTCTCATAGGAAGTTCTGCTCTGAACTTCTCTAAAATACACTATTCTACCCTGCTGTTTTAAAATTTGATTTACATTTCATTCTCTGCTGGCTAGCTTAGAGTGAAATACAATAATTTATGTAGGTATTTATCATTTTTATTTGTTAACTTCTGTAAAAGACATACAACAGGACAGCATGTTCTGTGAAGTCATTCCTTTCCAGAAATATCCTACAGTCATGGAACACAGGCTAAAGTTATTTGACAGAGTTTTGCAATTAAATTGAAAAACAGCATGTTAAGGTCTAGAAGTATAGCATGTCATCTCTGCATTTGATTGATCTCTTATAATGACTCTAACTCATATTTTTTAAAAAGGCTTTAACATGTAAACAAATTTCCTAGTTGCTAATTTTTACGGTTTCTTTTAAGATCTTCTGCATGTGTTGCCTTATTAGGAGTAATCAGGTAACCTGAAGAAGGCAAAACAACTTAAAGATGTCTTCTGCTATGGGACCGGTAGGGACAGCGTAGCTGTTACAGCCAGGGCGCCATATCCAGAGAAGTGGATGAGCTCCAGGGAAAGACATGATACTAGGAAGGTCACTGGGGCTGGAAAACATTCATCAATTCCTTTTTTCTAGACATGTTCTCCTGTGTGTTTTTTCATTTAGGAGTCTTATGCTTCCTACCTGATTAAGTGAAAAAAATTTCCCTGAAAGTTTACTTGTTCATCCATCATTCATTCATTCAGAACGTATTGCAGAACTCAAGTTTCGGAGCCCTAGAGGAGAGGCCTGTATAGAGACTATGAAGACCGCATTTTATTTCTGAGCCAGCTCAGCATGCATAGGGGAAACCAAGAGGAAATCAACACACCATTGGGCAGCTCCTGCCATCAGCACCCTGGGCTTTGGGGTGACCAAAGGAGGAGCTCTCCTGCTCTGGCTGCCACACAGGGCACTTCTGGAATCAGGTGCACACTGTCAACACAGTTTTAGGTGCTTGAAAGTGATGGTGGCAAAAAGCAAAAAACTTAGAAAATGTTTGTATTTAAAATAGGTGATGTAGGCATAGAATAAACAATATAACTAAATATGTGTTCTGGCTTTCTACTTTAAAAATATGTTTGGTGGAAAATTACTCTTCAAGAAATAATTATTTAAAAATAAGGAATTACTTAAAAATGATGTTTTGAATACAAGCAAATTACTATAAAACTCTGTTACTATAAAATGTTGTATTACTAAATTGAATAGCCATTCAGAGTTTTCATTGCTTCCCAGAATAATGCAGAATAGAGACAAATATAAACATGTAATAAAGCTTCCTGCAGTTTTCCCATATAATGACATTCTTTATTAATATTTTTTAATATTTTGCTTTAAAATGTTCTATACATTTTACCTATTTGAGAACGTATTTTATATAAAGTTTTGTCTTCCATTTCAGCAATGGCCTCTTGGCCTTAGGCCATCATTGTAAGCTTCCTGAGGCCTCCCCAGAAGCTGAGCAGATGGCAGTGCCAGGCTTGTATAGCCTGCAGAACCATGAGCAAATTAAACCTCTTTTTTTAAGAAATTACTCAGTTTTTGATATTCCTGTAAGCAACACAAAGATTTTCTATGTTGTTAAATTCTATTTCTATTCTATTCTATTTCTGTCATAAAATTCTTTGAAATCATGTTAAAATACATTATTTTTTTCCTGTTACACATTTAATAAATTGAAAAATTTAGAGAAGACAGAAAATAAAACACTAGATTCAAAACCAAAAAATAAAAATAAAAAATGATGCCATTCCAGCTAATAAATTTGTTTTAATCACATGACTGTCTTTCTTTACCTCATAATTGAAACTTAAAATCATTAAGCTGTAATTACTCTCCAGTGTTCTATTTACATAGTCTCTTTTTATGCATGAATGTGTGATATATTATTTTTTACAAGAGGGTGATTCTGCTATAAATATTGTTTTGTAACCTGAATCTTTTACCCAAAATATGTATTGTGATTATTTTCTGCTTTCCCTAGTCTTACAAAAACATGTTTTATATTGCTGCTGCTGAGGAAATATATGCATATGTATAATTTTATTATTATTAAATATGTTGTATTATTAAATATATTTATAATATATTTCTAACCTTCCTTAAAAGCTGTATATATGATAAACATGCTTGTGACTCTGGGACTCTGGAAAATTTACTTAACTTTTCTGTGCGTGGGTTTTCTCATCAGTAAAATGGAAATAAGGATAATATTGCAAGAGTTATGCTGCAGTGATCTAGGTGGGAAGTGACTGTGCCCAGACTCAGCTGAGGAAAGAAAGAAACCAACAGAAACCACTCTGGGTATTTTACTTTGGAAATCTAACATGGAAAGTTGGTCACTCAGTTACTGGAAGGCTGAAAAATAAATAAATCAGTGCTGAAGTGACCTGGAGATTAATATTCTCAAGAGGCAGGTATGCCCCCATAGAACTTACGGAACCAAGGGCCCCTAATTGGCAGAATCTAAACAAAAAGCCAACAGGTGAAGGAGTGTGAGATATATATAAATTCCCAGAACACTTATCAAAGCACATAATATAGGATGGCCTCAAAGCTGAGAGACCACGCAGATAAATAACTAGCACAAGTCCACCTTACAGGGTTGGTAAGAGAATTAAATGAACTAATGATACATAAAGAGCATTTACAGCAAAGCCTGGCAACAGAGTAAAAACTAAATAACTGTTGACTGGTATTATTATTAATTAATTAACCTAAATCTCTCATTAATTATTTTCATTATTTTATCTTAAATATCAAAATCCTAGTAATGAATTAGCTGAAGAAAAATTGAACTCTAAAAATTACATGGTGCAGGAATTCTGAGCAGTCACTCACTCAGTTGTGCTTCCCTTTTCTTCAATAAGAAGGTGATCCCAATGGAAACTTTATCAAACCAGTTCCCTTTGTGAATTTTTTTCCACTCTCTCTGTAGGGTTGCTTTGTTTCTTCAAGAGTGCCTATAATTCTTGAGGTACTTTATTTTTTTGAGATGGAGTCTTGCTCTGTCACTCAGGCTGGAGTGCAGTGGCATGATCTTGGCTCACTGCAACCTCCACCTCCCAGGTTGAAGCAATTCTCCTGCCTCAGCCTCCCGAGTAGCTGAGACTACAGGCATTCCCCACTAGGTCTAGCTAATTTTTCTGTATTTTTAGTAGACATAGGGTTTCACCATGTTGGCCAGGCTGGTCTTGAACTCCTGACCTTATGTGATCCACCCACCTCAGCTGCGTTAGCCTCCCAAAGTGCTGGGATTGCAGGGGTCAGCCACCACGCCTGGTGGAGTGGCATTTTTCAAACAACAGATATGACCACTCTTGTTATCTGCTGCACAGTAGTGATGATGTGGAAAGAAAGCTGGAGGTGCACACATTAAACTCATGGCAGAGTCACACAGGAGGGGTGGAGAATGGGTGCCGAGCAGGCTACGCTGCGCATGTCCCTGTGTCACTACAGGGTTCTAATCAGAGAGTGGCTTCGTTTGACTTAAGTTTATAAAAATCACTTTCACAGCTGTTTGCAGACTGATTGGGTGAGGAAGACAGTGAATAATCATGGTGAAGATGTTTAGGAGTCTACTGATGTAATCTAGGTGGCAAGTGACTGTGCCCAGGCTCAGCTGAGGAAAGTGCACCTTGATGAAAAAGCAAGTTTCAAGATCTATTTTTCAGAAATAAATGACTCACAATAAGTAATACTTCCTTCAGAAAAGAAAGGAAATTATCTCATCAGTACTTCAATTTTTACATATTGTATTTGCATATTTTATTCTATTTTCTATGCAGAGGACCTAGTTCTACTTACCATTATTTGAAAACAGAAATTGATGACTATATCGATCTTAGAAATGGCAATTTCTAAGATATATACATATCCAATATATACATATCTTAGAAATAATATATAATATACATTAGTTCTTATTTTTACATATTTCCAAGTATTTATAAGCAATGGTACTGTAAATACCATAGCTTGGTTCATTGTAATTTTATTTGACTGGAATGAAAGAAAAATGCCTTACAAAATAAATGAGTGTTGAGAAAACCTAGCATGAATAAATTCTAAATCTTTCATTTAGATCACACTGCGGCATAAGTTTTAGATTTAAAATGGCCAATTTTAAGTCATTTCAGTGTATTTCCATTTTAATAGATTCAAGCAGAGAAACCTACTGAAGACACTTAATAACTGAGATAATACTTAGAACTTGAACTAGATTGAGAAGAAATGTTTGTTTCAGGCTAGTAGATGCTACCTCCTTTTGGAGGCCGGGAATGATCTGAAATGTAATATCTATTAGCAAGTTAAGCAGTGTAAGTATGTAAGAATAATGCTGAAAGATTCTGTGAAGCTCTTTGCTCTTTCTTCGACAGTGGAGAACTAGTCTTACAACTTGGGAGTTAAAAGCTAAACAAAATTACATTAAAGTAGCTAGAAATCTACCTTTTGATCATTTTGGAATCAGCCTATGAATTGATGAATAGCCTCTTCCTGACCTCACTGTTGCTACAGTTACTAACCAGAAAGCAGAGAATAGAGTAACTTGCTTTATAAAAGCTGAGGGTCAGTCAGTGATCTCTTCTGGCACCTCTGTAAACAAAACCAGGAAGTGAAAGTACAGCAGTTTCTACCACATCCGAGTTCTTAGAAAGTAAACAAGAATGGAAGCATATGGCAGTCGGTAGTTTTTGTCTTCATCTATTTTGTGTTGCTAGGAAGGAATACTTGAAGCTGGGCAATTCATAAAGAAAAGAGGGTTATTTGGCTCTTGGTTTTGCAAGCTGTACAAGAAGCACAGTGCCGGCATCTGCATCTGCACCTCGTGAGAGCCTCAGGCTGCTTCCACTAATGCAGAAGGCTGGCAATGTGCAGAGGGCATGGGGCAAGAGAGAAAGCAAGAGAGAGAGGAGGGAGGAGCCAGGTCCTTTTCAACAACTAGCTGTCGGGAACTAACAGAGAGAACTCCCTCCTTCCTTGGAGATTGCACCAAGACATTTATGAGGGACTCACCCCCAAGGCCCAAATATCTCCCACCAGGACCTACTTCCAACACTAGGGATCACATTTCAACATAAGGTTTCAGGGCGACAAACATTCAAACTATAAAATATTCCTTTCAAGATGTAAACATATTAGTTTATTTTTAGGGTCCATCAGTCTATAGGATGTTAAAATGATTTATTGTCCAGAAATGCCAGAGAAAAGCAAAATTTCAACTAATTCAGATCAATCCATTGCATTAAATAATGAATATATTCTAAATTTACACATTACTATTTGGAAATAAATTGATATAATGCCTTAAAGATGTGACCTAGGGCCAGGCACGGTCATAAATGCCTCTAATCCCAGCACTTCAGGAGGCGGAGGTGAGCGGATCATGAGTCAGGAGTTCGAGACCAGTCTGGCTAACACAGTGAAACCCCATCTCTACTAAAAATGAAAAAAATAGCTGGGTGTGGTGGTATTCACCAGTAATCCCAGCTACTCGGGAGGCTGAGGCAGGAGAATCCCTAGAACATGAGAGGCGGAGGTTGCAGTGATAAACATTAGAATTACAAACAATACTATGTCAACCCAAAAGAAGGTGATAAATAACATAAATAGATACAGAATATTTGGAAGAAGTAAAAGAAAAACAAATGTGGAGAAGGTATATTAAACACAAAAATATTGTCTCACATTAAATATAAAAACTAAGATAAACAGGCTAGATTTGTTTTTAAAAAATTTTGTACAGCTTAACAGAAATATCTAAATGTATAAGGATATAGAGGTGGTAGAAGTAAAAGAATGGAAATATATATGTAAGAAAAAACACAAGAGCATAAACCAAAAAATAAATAAGTAAATAAATTCTGGATGTACTATAATAATATACTACACAAGATCAAACAAAGCAGATGTCATTATGCGTTATTAGAGATAAAGCTGAACATTATCATAATAATAATGTTTCAATTCACCAAACAGATACAACTATTCTAAATTTTGTTTGCACCTAATAACAAGCTTCACACTACAGAAAAAAATAATCTATAAAATTCAAAGGAAGTATCACACCAGTTAGAATGGCAATCATTAAAATATCTAGAGACAACAGATGCTGGAGGGGATGTGGAGAAATAGGAACAGTTTTATAATATTGGTGGGAGTGTAAATTTGTTCAACCATTGCAGAAGACAGTGTAATGATTCCTCAAGGATCTAGAACTAGAAATACCATTTGACCCATCAATCCCATTACTGGGTATATACCCAAAGGATTATAAATAATTCTATTATAAAGACATACACACACGTTTGTTCATTGCAGCACTGTTTACAATAGCAAAGACTTGGAACCAACTCAAATGCCCACGAATGATAGACTGGAAAGAAAATATGGCACATATATACCATGGAATACTATGCAGTCATAAAAAAGGATGAGTTTATGTCCTTTGCAGGGACATGGATGAGTCTGGAAACCATCATTTTCAGCAAACTGACACAAGAACAGAAAACCAAACACCACATGTTCTCACTCATAAGTGGGTGTTGAACAATGAGAATACATGGACACAGGGAGGGGACTATCATACACTGCAACCTGTTTGGGGGTGCGGGCTAGGGGAGGAATAGCTGGGGGTGGGAAGATTGGGGAGGGATAACATTAGGAGAAATACCTAATGCAGGTGACGGGGGTATGGAGGCAGCACACCACCATGGCATGTGTATACCTATGTAACAGTCCTGCAAGATCTGCGCATGTACCCCAGAACTTAAAGTAAAAAAAAGAAAGAAAATACCTTTTAAATCCTAACTGTACTAAGGGATTTTCATGTCACTCTCAATATCAAATAGTCCAATCCAATAACAATTTCAGGAGCACCAAGGTCTTACATAGCATGATTTCAAAAGCACACTCGTTGATACACAAGGGGCACTACATCCCCAAACTGTAGAATACACCTTCTTTTAAATGCACAATTGACCACGTTGGATAACAAAGCAAGCCTTGACAAATAGACAGGATTGAAATCACATAGAATATGACATCTGATGAAAGTGGAGTTAAAGTTGAAATCAATCATTAAGAAGAAAGACAAAGACTAGGAGGGGAAGGACAAGGAGAAGGGAAGGGAAGAAGAAAACATCTTGCTCTTCCTTTTCCCCACTGATTTCCCCTTCCTGTTATCCAGAGGAAATGCTGTCAATTATTTTAGATTTGCTTATGTTTCTTTGAACCTAGAGTTTTGTTTTCTTCACATCCTCTAACAGATCTATACAGCAGCTCTCATTACAATTCTTACACAGTCAAATGTGTCAGCTCCTTGGAGAAATGACCGATTCTACTGCAGGGGCAGAGGAAATACAAGAGGAGACCAGAGCCAACAGCAAGAAAAGAAGTGCTTAAAAAAGTCACAGAGAAAAAAAGAACAATGCATTCAAAAGGACAGAGGAGCCAACCTGAAAGAGCTTCTAATGGCAAATGCTGGGAAAATGTAAGCTACAAAATCCTGATACTACTGGATTTTAACACAAAGAGTACAACCCATGTCTGTGAACCTATGATGATATAAATAAATAATTAATAAATTATAAGTGGAGGGGAAGAGACACATCTTTCTTACAGAACAATACCAAACAGTAATCTTGGGAGGAATGATGGAAATAGGAAGTCACCATCTCTGTGGTAAGCTGACCAAAATCATAAACCTAGTCTAGTCATGAGGAAACACGAGGCAAACCCAAATTGGGAGACAGCCTACAAAATATCTGACCATCACTCCTCAAAAGTTCCAAGGCCGTGAAAGCTAAGGAAAGACTGAGAAAGGGTCACAAATGAAAAGAGAGTAAGGAGATAAAGCAACTCAAGGCAATACAGGATCTTGGATTGAATCCTAGAACAGAAACATCAGCAATTTTGCAAAATCTGGGTAAAATCTTTATCATAGTTAATAATATTGTACCAATGTTAATTGCTTAGTGTTGATAAACAGACCATATTTGTTATATGTTAACATTGTGGGGAAGCTGAGTAAGGGGTATACAAGAACCCAAGACTTTATTTGCAACTCCATAAATCTAAAATTATTGCAAAATTAAAAAATGAACAACAAAAATCAGTAAATAGGATTCTTCAAAGGTAATAGCATAAATAATGTGTGATGGTTCCAGGAGTGTCATAGTGAGGGTTTGTCAGTGGATTTTCTGATTAAGTTTCTCTTTCTCTCATGGCCTGGATTTTTGGATGGAAATTACTCTCCATACCCATGAGAAACCTGGGTGGAATATACTGCAAAACTCGCACATTTAAATTTCATACATGGTGCTAATACTTGGGAATTAATTTTGTGTAATTTATCTTATATGATAATTAGTGAAAATGACATGAATGGATTTATAATATAAAATGTCTTATATTTTGTTGATAAAATATAAATCTATTTATATTTTACAGATAATTAAAACAATTAAATAGTATCTATCTAAATTTATCATTTGTGAATGCCAACATTTTAAGAATGTATTCGGTAGTAAAATAATATATTCCTCATTCTAAATGCCTATTCTTGTCATTTATATTACACACAGATTATTCTTTCTAGATACCCAGGGAATATGTTTATAATAGCTTATATTTAATCAATTGTGTTTTCTAATCTATTTTTGCAGTTGAAAAACTGAATGACAATATTGATTCCCACATAGAAAAAGATTATTTATGGGAATAAAATTCAGGTTACTTTCTTAAATGTATTGAGAATAAAATCTGTTTTATAATGATATGGGGGGAAAATTACACATATAAATAGAAAATTTTTAAATTATTCAAAACACTGAAAAAATGAGAATTATATTTTGAGGTTTATAAAGATAAATTCATGACTTATTTTTGAAGAGTCATGTAAAATATCACTATTTTCTCATACTTTAAAACTATTAACTTAAAAATCTAAATATTATGTAGATCATGTAGAAAACATTTTCAACCGCTTTAACACTGGTTTAGTATTAATCACATTATTAAGAGCATTTTCTTCAAATAATGCTTACACTGATATTAGCGATATAATTTTCCTTCAGATTGTTTATATAGATTGTATGCCCATTTCTAGAAGTATAATCTCAAAATAGGAAAAAAATCCTCAATTTTGTAAAAAACCTTCTAATAAAAACTTTTCAAAAGTATTTTAGTCTTGATAGTATACTAGAATTAATTTTAAAAGTCAGCTAAGGAGATCAGCAATATAATATCAATAACTTTTTCAACTTGTATTAAAAGTCCAAGATGTACTATTTTGAGGGACCATATTTTTGCTATATCTTCCAAAATATACACATGTGCACACACACATGCAGAAATAGGATATTTCAGTTACGTATTTATATTTACGTTGTTTAAAGATGATCTCTGATTAAGTAATATCTTGACAATTTGGGAACCACTTCAACCAAGGTTGAAGTTTTCAGTAAATCAGAAAGTGTAGTTATAAGTCATTGCATGGAAGGTTTTCATACAGGTATTCAAATATGAGCATTAATAGAGCCATGACATTTTTCAGTTTTGCATTCTGTTGCAAATGTCCCATAAATGCAGACATAAATCCCAAAGGCTATTTTTTAGGATTTTTCTGGTTGAAATTTCCAATCATATCACTGTGTTTGGGATATGATATTGACAGATACCAACCAAGGAAGCTGTCCAGATGCATGCCTTCCTGTAAGTGTTTGGTGGGGTCCACTGATCCTTTTAGTTTGGTTTTGGTTTAACTATTTCAGAGCTGGTTAGCACATGGCGTCTCTATATGTGATCTCAATCCTAACTTTAGATAAACTCTTTGTTGAGGACCCTTAGTAGTAGTTGCTCTTGTTTTGCATGCCCAGCTAGTGTCTAGTGTCTACACTGAGCAGGAGGTACAGCTGGAACTGAAGCCTCCTCCGTTTCCACCACTCATCTCAGAGTTAACTTCAGGAAGGGCCCTTGGCCTGGGCAGCTGAAGAATCAGCACTTTCTGGCCTGACTTTTCGGACAGATCTGCCTTGCAGACAGAGCTCAACAGACCCCCAAAGGACTGTGCCTGAGAAATGCGTGTAATGAGACCGGCTCCTACATTGCCCACTTTTTGGCCTAGCCTGTTTCCCAGACTCCACTGTTGTCCCAGAAAATGCATTGCCCCTTCCTTAGGTCTGACTTTGAGCACAGAGACTAGGGACTCCGTGTCATCTGAGGCACTGCCTGCTTCTTCGGCCCGTTCGTGCTGCTCACTGTATGCTGAGATTTCGAGTGCCAGAGCTTTTAACATTAAATTCAGCAACTATTACAATTGATCCCTTATTATAATATCATACCCCTTATAATAATAACATAATATCATCACCTTAAGGATGATAAATTTTATGATGAATTCCTCATGCACATTTACTGCAAATGTTAATCCATTTTAAATGCAGTCAATACAAATAATTGTTTTTAAGTGTTTTTATTGTGCATATCAATGACAAAGGTCAGTAGCAAAAATTAGTTTTATGTATGCTTTTCTATTTTTTACAAGTGAATGGTTTTAAGTCTATAAACAATTTTACTTTTCTCCCTGAAGGACTCTCGTCCAAGTAGACAATAATGTCTACACCCTGTCTGTAAACATAATTTTTACAAATTTTTGTAAGAAAATATGTCAGTCTGCAAGAGATACCTGTAAAGAGAATTATTTTAGTAAACACAATTTAAAATGGAGCAGCTAAACTAAGTTTTTATAGAGATATTGTATATTGCTTGTTTAACTTTTTATTAGGGAGAGCATGTTTGTATTTCTAACATTAATAAAACAAATGCTAATAACATTATAATCATATACAAAGAATTACTGGTGTTATTGAGATACTTTTAAATAATATTTTTATATGCTACTGGTCTCCCTGGATTATAAGACCATAACTTTGTTTAATATAATTTTGTTCAGCTGTATAACCCTGGACAGCCACCCAGCTTCTCTTTTCCTTAGTTTTGCTATCTAGAGAAGGAAGATAGAGAAGGAAGACAGGAGTCTCTGCATCAAGACTGCAGTTAGAAAAAAAAACATGTAATAACCTAAAAAGCACCAAGAAAAGCATCTGACACACATTGAACCTCAAAGATTTGTCCATCATCATCACCATCATTTGTACTATAAAAGCCCATTTATCTTCTATTAAAGAAAGTAACAATTATTCTGAATCTTGTTAATGATGATCAGGAAGGCCAGGCGCTGTTGCTCATGCTAATAATCCCAGCACATCGAGAGGCTGAGGTGGGTGGATCATCTGAGATCAGGAGTTCGGGACCAGCCTGACCAATATGGTGAAACCCTGTCTCTACTAAAAATACCAAAATTAGCTGGGCCTGGTGGGGAGCGCCTGTAATCCCAGCTACTCAGGAGGCTGAAGCAGGAGAATTACTTGAACCTGGGAGGCAGAGGTTGCAGTGAGCTGAGACTGTGCCACTGCACTCCAGCCTGGGTGACAGAGCGGGACTGCGTCTCAGGAAAAAAAAAATAGCAAGATTTTCCTCAGAACCACATGGATGAGGATAGGGATTTCTTCAAATACAGAAAGGAAATGTGGGGATTTACAGCCAAGAAGGTGGCCGGGAGTCATGGGATGAAAAATGACTAAGAGGAAAATCAGGGGTAAGTGGGATTCTGGCTAAACGAACCTGAAAGGATTCTCGCTGCTGGCAGGCCAGGGTGATCATCACCATTTGGGAGATGGGAGGGGATGAGGAATTCGACCCAATATCCAGGGTGATGCAGATATCACAGGTGGGTGCCTCCTAAAGTGACTTAGCAGGATCTTTTAAACCTGGGTGACACAGGCCTGACAAGGACAGATACTGGAGGTGGTGGCCTCAGATGGATAGGTCAAGGTATTATAGTAGACAGGTAGTGGACATGAGCAGGAGAAGGGACCTCCTGAGAAAGAGAGGGCTGGAAAACCTCACACCCCAGAGACCACCCAAAACATGCATGCTGGCTATGAGCAGAGAGGGGGTAAAATACCTAGGCAGAAAGGAATGCTTTTTCACATGCCCAGTCATCACTGGATCTGCAGTGAAAATGTCAGAATGTCACTAGGTGCATGCCTAAGGAGGTGAAGAGGGCAAAGGAGAAATTCCTGACATGCATGCATTTAACCATGAAGTACAGGTTTTCCACTAAACAGCCTTCGTGGAGTGGTGGGAATAAGCAATGCTGCCATTAGGTGGAATTCTCACCCCGTATGGCGAAGGGGCATGCCCATCAACTGACAGTCAGGGGGAATCCCACACACCTGGGCAGAGACTTATGGCAGAGGCGGGAAACCAGACAAAAACAAAGGAAGAGACTTGACACAAAGAGGCAGAAAGCCAAGAACGTTTAACATCATAAAAAACAGCAGGGCAGCTCTCTTGGGGCTGCTGGCCCATTTTCTTTCTGGAGCAGGCAGTCTGCATCCTCTTGACTGCTATTTAACCCCTGCTGCTACCGCTGCTGTCTTTCCAACCAGCCCAGCACTTACCCCTCCTCGAATGCACTTGAATACCCTCAATAAAACTTTTGCTTACATTACTAGTTGTCTGTTGGTGAAATTCTTTCTCCCAAATTAGGCAAGAATTGAGGATTCCTGCACTTCCAGGTAACAAAGCCAGAGTCTTTGTCACGCCTTGGCCAAAACTGGGTTTTCTAACCTAGCACCTGTATTTCTTTTTGGAGGCTGCTGAAAAAAATTGCCAGAAATGGGGCAGCTTTAAAAGGAGAAATTTCTTCTCTCACACTTATGGAAGCTGGAAAACTGACACCAAGGTGTCCATAGGGCTACATGCACCCCAAGGTGCTAGGGAAGAACCTTCCTTGCCTCTTCCTGTGTTCAGAGGCCACTGACCATTCCAGGGTTTCCCTAAGCGTGACTCACATGACTGTGGTCCCTCCATCTCTCTTCATGTCACCTTCTCCATTCTGTGTCCCTCGATTCTGTGTCCCTCACAGGGACACTTGCCACTGAGTTTAGAGCTGACTCAGATAACTCCCTGCAACATGTTTCCAAATTCAATGCAGAGCTGAACTATAAATGCTGTTTCATTTTTTTTTTCCAGTTTGCAAGCTTTCCTTTTCTTTTTAAAATGAGTTAATAAAACTTATTAAGATAACCTAATTATGCCAAATACTTTAAACACATTTAAAGTAAAGCCACAACATTCAAAGAGAACAAATATTTGAAAATATTAAGTTGTTTGCAGAAGCCTAAATGTTGTATTCACAGCTTTTTTCTGCATCATTTATTCCTAATGAAAGTTTGGAGCTAAGAAATCCAGAGCTGTTAAAAGTTCCACTTCCAACCTCTTTTACATTCATCCAATTATAAACTATTTTAGGTTATTTTTGTTTCAGCATCAGATATTTAATGTTGTAAGAAGTGACAGTCATGATACAATGGAAACATGCTTAAATCACCTTCATTGAGTTGAATCATCCAGCTACTGGGAATTTTCATGTGGAATTTTCCCAGGTAAAGAAGTACAAATTGTTCAAGTGCTTGAAAGTATTTGTACTTTCACTCATGGGTGGAGATTTTATACCCTCTTCTTCCCTAGTTTCTTTTTTTTTTTTTTTTTTTTTTGGTTGTTTATCCTTTTCTTTCAAACTAGCTATAGTGGGAACATAATTCCTTATTTTAGTCAGAATAAGAAGTGAATTCATGTAAGCACGTCCTGGGACAATCTCCTCTTATCTTGAGAAACAGTTTACACCACGTGCCTTTTGCAATCAGATGCATTTCCCACATTTCTGACTGAGCTCTATACACTCATCTGTGAATCTGGCTAAGGAGATTCCATTTCAAACACGACCTGAGTGTAGATAGTGGGCCAGGATTTCTCTGTAATCTACAATGAGTATACAACAGAATGTGGATTTCAACCTCATTTATTTCTGACTGGAGAGCTAGGTTGAGTATCTACTATGTTCTGTGCTATTCATTTAAAAACTAAATATTCCTAAGTTGAATTAAAGTATAAACAACCCAGTACATACAGTGTTTATGAGAAAGATGCCTTAGGGAATATAGCACCAGAGTAAACAGCTAATCTACACAAGGCAAATATCAATTTTAAAAATGAATGGATGACAATATTTATTTCCGAAGATCATGTAATTTAATATTTCAAATAGATAGTGTTATATTTTATTAATAATATATACAATTACAAAGATGAAAATGGCAAAAGCATATTTTTGGGATAACAACATCAACATATAAAAATTTAAGTCTGCAGGAAATAGATGAAAGAATATTCAAAATCAATATCCTCATGTAAAGTATTAGTATAATTACTTCAGTTAATGGCTGATAAAATAGGAGCATTAAGGAGAGAGAGAGAGATGGTTCCTAAATTATTAAGTAATGGGCTCTAATAGCATGAAAGAGACTTCTCTCCAATGTGTAATTCTTGCATGTTGTTGAATGGAATTCAGGAACTACTTAAGGTTCTAGTTTTGGAAATTCCATTAAATTAACTATAAATAATATACGCTTAAATTATTGGGGAAAAAAGCATATTAATGTCAAATTTTATATTTTAACCTATTTTTCCCATAGAAATCTTTTCACATATTTCAATTTATATTTATTTTTAAGTATATCCTTTGGTAAGCTTGAAAACAGGTGTTTTGTCTTTTTAGCCCATAATAGTATAAAAACTATTATGCAGTATCTATCCATTTTTATTTGATTTTTGGTTTTTGTATTAATCTAGGACTTGGTACAAAGAAAGTCATAGAAACAAGGACTAACCCTGCAGAGCATCCATTGAATCCAGGTGACAGTCTCAAAATGTCATGTCACTGGAAGTCGCTAGGGCTCTGCAGAGCAAGCTTAGAGTCCAGTCAGGCCAGTAAATGTCCACAGTAAGCCTAATGGTTTTGTCACAAAAAGCAACAAGCTACTACTGTTTGTCAAAATGACACATTTGACAGATTTGTTTAAATACATTAACTTTTAATGACACAGAATACACACACACACACACACACACATACACACACACACACATAAACTAACCCCAGAAATATTGATGCACCCTCACTCACACTCTTATTTGAATGATATTTACTGACTAAGTTATATAAGTAAATTTTTTAAAAACAAGCATTTCTCTTTATTTTCATAATCCCATTTTATCTCAGGCAATCAAAAAATTGATAAAGATACGTGGATAACCAAATAGTTGACGAAGAAATGTATCTTCTATAGAGTATTTTAGCTTATAAATAAAAAAGGAATGAAAGAATTAGAACATACCCATTTGCAACTCCTGCTGAGCTAATGGATTTAATCAGTGGTCATCGATAGCTGCTTACACACACACAAAGCGAGACAGGCATTTACCAATTGCTTCCTTGAGAGAGACAGAGAATGCTAACTAAGACGTAGTTGTGAAAATATCAAACCTGAGTTTAAGATCCCAGATACTATCACAAATTTCTAAGAAGTAACAGAATCACAGAAACATATAGTAAGGCAGTCAGCAAAGTAGCAAAGTCCAGGCTGTGGCAAAAAACAAAAACAACAACAACAAAAAAAAACTGCAGGACCATAAAACTCAAGTCTTTCAATGAATAATTTGAAAAGTTATTAATACACTATATAAAAGATTTAAAAGACACATGAACAATTTCAATATGTATGCCTTAATTTGATAGATTCTTGAT
Organism: Alouatta palliata; assembly: GCA_004027835.1. NCBI lineage: Eukaryota > Metazoa > Chordata > Mammalia > Primates > Atelidae > Alouatta > Alouatta palliata. The sequence goes on from PVKV010017495.1 coordinate 35,683, forward strand.
TTGAACAAATAAGCTATAAAAACAAATTGAAATAAAGAAAAATGAAAACAATGTAATGATATTGAGCAGTTATTGGTGTTTAGGTGGGATATAAATCTTTTATTAAAGTTTAAAAATTGTCATGTTTTGAGATATATTTTGAAATATTTCCAGATAAAACAATATGGTACTTGATTCAAAGTAATTCAAAGGGAGTGGGGAAGTTTGTTGGAATAGAGTTAACATAAGATTGTTCATGATTTGTAAATGTTGTAAAATCATGACAATTAAATAGGGTAAAAGCAGTTTATTAGGTTATTTCTCAACCTTTATAAATGCTTGATACAGTCCTTTGTAAAAATGTTTTTTAAAATGTACCTCGAACCTAACGACATTTTTGAAATAATTTGAGTAAAGCATTTGAATAAATGTTTACACTATTTAATTATTTACATTTTATTTGCCCACAAATAGACCTTATTTTTGGTGAGTCACATTTATCAAAACTTTTTGAATTATTTAACTAGTCTTCACAAATTTGTAACTCTTTATCTGCCCATTATTTCTCAGCAATTTAACTGTTTAACTATGACAGTAAGTGATATAACAGAAATATACATAGCTGACTTTTAGTGAGTAAACAGCTCAGTTGCTAAAAAAATATGTTGAAAATTTATAAGATGTCTTATTAGTCATTCACCTGCTGGGCATTAGCAGTATGATCTCTCAAGGAAGTAAAGTAAGTAAAATTTGGTCAATCGGTTAAGCACAAATTGCTCCCACTTCTTCCTCACAATACATCCACAAAAATCACTTGATGTCTTTCTGCAAATAAGACTTTACATGAAATTACAGGGCCTTTGATACCTAAAGAGTTCAATTAAGTGGCATTTTCAAGTCTTCCCTTTATTTTCATCAATAAGAAAATAACATAAAGGGCCATTTATTATATTTAGGGAGTACATGCAATGGTCTTATCCTTGATTCCTGACTTTTTCTGTGTCAAAATCCACAGCTAGCCTGGGCACGGTGGCTTGCACCTATAATCTCAGCACTTTGGAAAGTCGAGATGGAAAAATCACTTGAGCCCAGCGTTGAAGATCAGCTTGGGCATAGTGAGACCGCCATCTATACAAAAGGAAAAAAAGGTTAAGCAGGCATGGTGGTGTGCTCCTATGGTCTTAGCTACTTAGGAGGCTAAGGTGGGAAGATCTCTTGAGCCCAGGAGATCAAGGCTGTAGAGAGCTGTGATCACACCACTCCACTCCAGCCTGGTTGAAAGAACAAGATCCTGTCTCAAAACATAAACAAAAACAAAACAAAATCCACAGCTAGATTATCTGTTAATCAATTATAATCCAATTTATTAATCTTCTTGGCCCAGCAGTTGACGTGAGATAAACTAGTGTTAAGGCCTGCTTTGAAAACAAACAAAAAGCAATTACAGGGAGGTCAAGGCAGGATCTTTACAATAAGCTTGAAAAGTGTTAGTTTTACAGCCTTATGCAACATCCATACTAGAAGTGCCGCTCTAGACTTATTCAACATGAAAGACAGCAGGAATGATCAAATCCCACTCCAAAACCAGACTTAACAAAAACATCCCTCGTCTATGTGTACTGGCTTCTTGCTGATGTCACATGCTGAGCAAGTAGCCAACTGTGATCAGGTGAGCACGCAGGTGCCAGAAGACAGAGATTTGAACCCTGCTAAAGGAAAAAAAGGAAGTAGAAAAAACCCATATTATTCGCAAGTGACATGAGTATTGGAGGTATGTTCCTCTTCTTGGGAACAATGTTAGGAGAAATTGACTTTTAGAGTCCATGTACTGAGGATGAGTTTCTATAGAAACCCTTGGACTCTTTGCCTTTGAATGCTCTACAAAAATAATACGTACCTATGATTAACTTACTGTGATTGCTCTGTTACTCATAGTCAAACGCATTTTTATCAACTGTATAAAATGAATGCTCAATAATGTTAAATAAATTGTGGAATATTCTGTGGATATAAGCAGCTGTTGAAAATAATAAGCTGAGGTGGGGGGCAGGGGGGTGCCAAGATGGCTGAGAGGAGGTAACACTGGAATGCAGCTCCCAGCCAATGAGATGCAGAGGGCTAGAGGACTTCACCTCCAAGTGAGGTGCCAGTCAGTTGTGGTGGAACTGGCAGGATTCTGAAAATAGCCCAGGGAAGGAGAGTCGAGAAGCAGAGTGAGTGCAGCCCAAACTACCACTGACCTTCTTCACAGATCTGGAAAAAACCACTAAACTTCCTGTGGAACCAAAAGAGAGCCTGCATAGCCAAGACAACCCTAAGCAAAAAGAACACAGCTGGAGGCATCATGCTACCAGACTTCAAACTATACTACAAGGCTACAGTAATCAAAACAGTGTGGTACTGGTACCAAAACAGAGATATAGACCAATGGAACAGAACAGAAGCCTCAGAAGCAGCACTGCACATCTACAACCATCTGATCTTTGACGAACCTGACAAAAACAAGCAGTGTGGAAAGGATTCCCTGTTTAATAAATGGTGTTGAGAAAACTGGCTAGCCATATGCAGGAAGATGAAACTGGACCCCTTCCTTACACCTAATACTAAAATTAATTCTGGATAGATTAAAGATTTAAACATAAGACCTAACACCATAAAAACTCTAGAAGAAAACCTAGGCAATACCATTCAGGACATAGGCACAGGCAAGAATCTCATGACTAAAATACCAAAAGCAACAGCAATAAAAGCCAAAATAGACACATGGGACCTAATTAAACTCCAGAGCTTTTGTAAGAAACAATCATTAGAGTGAACCGGCAACCAACAGAATGGAAAAAATTTTTTGCAATCTACCCATCTGACAAAGGGCTAATAACCAGAATCTACAAAAAACTAAAGCAGATATACAAGAAAAAAAACAAACCCATTCAAAAGTGGGCAAAGGATATGAACAAACACTTTTCAAAAGAAGACATATATGAGGCCAATAAACATATGAAAAATGCTCATCATCACTGGTCATTAGAGAAATGCAAATCAAAACCACTCTGAGATACCATCTCACACAGATAGAGTGGTGATCATTAAAAAATCTGGAGACAACAGATGCTGGAGAGGATGTGGAGAAAAAGGAACACTTTTACACTGTTGGTAGGAGTGTAAATTAGATCAACCATTATGGAAGATGGTGTGGTGATTCTTCACGGGATCTAGAAATAGAAATTCCATTTTACCCAGCAATCCCATTACTGGGTATTTACCCAAAGGATTATAAATCATTCTGCTATAAAGACGCATGCACACATATGTTCATTGCGACACTGTCTAAGAAAGCAAAGACCTTGAATCAACCCAAGTACCCATCAATGTTAGACTGGACAAAGAAATTGTGGCACATATACACCATGGAATACTATGCAGCCATAAAAAACAAGGAATTTGTGTCCTCTGTAGAGACATGGATGAATCTAGACACCACCATTCTCAGCAAACTGATACAAGAACAGAAACCCAAACACCACATGTTTTCACCCATAGGCAGGTAATGAAAAATGAGAACACTGAGGCACAGGGAAGGGAACAACAGTCATTGGGCTAGGTGGGGAGGTGGAGGGGAGTAGAGGGGAGAGGCAGTGGGGGTGGGGTGGATGGGGAGGGATAACACTGGGAGAAATGCCTGATGTAGGCACCGGGGGCTGGGGAGGGATATGGCATGTATGTACTTATGCAACAATCCTGCAGGATGCAGGATGTGCACATGTACCCCAGATCCCATAGTACAATTAAAAAATAAGAAGAGTAATAATAAACTGAATACAGAATTAGTTCATGTTATATAGCTTATGGAAAAAATGTGTAGTAGAATATGGATTTCAAGAGTATACATTTTTGTAATTATCTATTCTACAGTATGTGATTATTACAGCATAATGTACCATATTTAACCATTATATATAAATTTGAAATGTCATGCTATTACACCCACAGAGCTGCAAATAATGGTTAACTCTGGATAGAACTGATTAGTGGAGTGAGGGTACATTCATTATTTTGACTGCATTTTCATCAAAATTGTTGATAATTTTACAACAAAGATGCGTTATTAACATGATGTTTAAAAATAAGAGAAAAAAGGTTACAATCATTCCATCTCATTACCAAATATATGTATATTATTCTTTAAATTTAGTATTTTCATGTCTACTACTTAGAAAAAATTATCTAATAAAAGTATATTACTGCTGCATGCAAATAGTTGGTAAAAAATCAAATTTTCAGCCGTAACAATTTCTTTCAGAAAGAATTTGTTAATAAATATGTTTAAATGCATTTTTCAAGGAATTTTATTCTTAAGTATGTTTCTCAAGAAAATAATATGATACTTAAAATATCTCTATTTTCAATCATATTTATATATTTATAATTAAAATACTCATTGCAACATGCAAGTACAAAATTGATACAATTAAAACAAATCATGTATTTTTTGTGAGGCAGTGGTTATAATAGAAATTAAGTTTACAAACCATATGCACTGCTTTTCATATGAAAATGGTGACTATGTGGAAGTAAAGCTTACACAGAATGAGCTCTTCATAAGTATCATGGACTTCTCCAGGAAATGTTATTTTTTATTTCACAGAGGAGAGGTCTTGAGTTTAGAGAGTTCTACTTGCCTGCCCAGGGCCACAGAGATCATCAGGAAAAGAACTTGTATTTTAGACCCATTCTACTGTCTCCAAAATATTTTAAAAATATATTTATGATAAAGTAGAGAAATAATTTGCAAAACAAACAACTGAAAAAACTACTTTAATTTTGGAATGTTCAATCTAGTTGTCTTAGGTTAGGCTATTATAACAAAATACCATAGGCTGGGTAAACAGCAGACATTTATTTTGTAAGGTTCTGGAGACTGAGAAGCTCAAGATCAAGGTGCTGGCCCTTTAGGTCCTCAGAAGGACTCTGTTTGGCTTGCAGAGGGCTGCCGTCTCCTGTATCCTCACAAGGGAGGTGGAAAGAAATTCTGGTGTCTCTTTCTTTCCTTATAAGGGCACTGATGCCATCATGGGGATCCCACCCTCAGGACTTCATCTAAATCTAATTTCCCACCGACCTCTCAATACCATTATCCTGTGGGTTAAAATTTCAACATGTGATCAAAAATTTCAACAGACATTTGATTCATAAAACTTGCCTATCTAAATGTCACATAATTTTAATTACTGCAAACTGGTGTATTTTATATCAAAAAAGAATGGCAGGATACAGTAGCATTTAAATAATTACAAAATAAAAGCATTCACCTGAGGCTTATTCTTACCATACACTTCTATGGAACTCTGAGTTTTGAAATTAATCGTGGAATCACAGAACAAATCCAGGGCATACGAAGCATCTCATTTGCATGTGCAGTTTCACCAGATTCCATATTCTCTGCACAGGGTTCCCACAACTGTTTCCCTGACACACACACTAGAGGGACTTCCATCCAAGTGCTGACACGAAATTATGTCATTAAGTGTTAAACATGTACCTAACATTTTACAGTTTGAATGATAGAGTGTAAAGGGAATATATCCTTGGATTATATATACAACCAAATTTGGAAACTTGCTTTCTTGAACATTTCCACTTGAGGTTTGATTACTTATACCTTGCAATGCACCCACCCAAAATCACCTGATGAGATTTTTTTTTCCTGATTTTGTAAAGTTTTAGCTAAGAAAATGTGGCCTTTAATTAATCTTGGATAACTGTATCAATAGATTGTTGCTCTTTATGCTTTACTCGCTAAGGGATCGAAATACAATTCTGCCTGATTATAGAAACTTTTAGGAGCACTGGTTTTATATTTAATTAATTTAATTATTCCAAGATTTGTTCTTTATTACTTGACTTTTTCCATTTTATTCTTGTTTTTAAAATTATACTAAATATTTTTTGTATCTCAAATACTTGGGAAGTCTATATGGTATGCTTTAAAATTATATTTATTTATGCAGTTATTTTTCAGAGCCGGGGTCTCACTATGTCCAGGCTGAACTACTGAACTCAAGTGCTCCTTCTGCCTAAGCCTCTGGAGTAGCTGATACCATAGGTGTGTGCCACAGCACCTGGTTATTTTCTGAGCATCCTTAAGTAGCTAACGAAGTAACTTACAACTACTTGGCTTTAAAAGGTACCTGTTTCATTATTTTGGGAGACAGAACATGTCCTATTACTGAATATCATCTTAAAGAGTATTCAGATTTCAAACATCATAATAAGTATCAAGATTTTAATGATCAAAAATATCTGCTTATGATCAATTGGCTGAATTTGAATGGACAGTCATCCTCCTTTAAAACATTTTAAATAAACACAGAGGTTTCTCCTGCCCCTGCTTTCTGTGCTGAGTGATCTAGGAGGGGCCAGCTCCATCCCGTGTTGCCTCATGTCCATGTACGAACTGCAGTGCCACAGTTATTCACACAAATCTCGCCACCTGAGGAGAGTAATTTCAAGAGTAAGGGAATTTGCTTATAAATTCTGAGTTACCTATTACCTTCTGAAACTCCATTCCTGGAAGCAAGCGGGTCTATGAAACGTGCGCAGAAACGTGCAGATGTATATTGCAGGCTGTGCCGTCAGGTAATCTACAATCTATAGAGCTGGACCCTGCTGCTCACTCTTTGTAAGTTAACTTCCAAAATCTAATTTTTTTTTCTCATTTGTATTTAAAAAAGGATACTATAACACAAGATTGTTGTGAGGACTTGATTTTGTAGTACATGTAAGAGTTAGTCTAGAGAAGGCTTTTTATATGGTAGCAGGTAAATAAATGTTATTTCCCTGCAGTATTTTTTAAATTTCATTTTTATTGTGATTTTAATAGTGTATGTTACACATGTATGTGTTGCTTAATTGTGTATTTGTATTGTACTATAACATGGACCTTTTGTTTTTTTGAAGATCAAACATTCTCTAGGGTTTAGTAATGGAAAAACAAATTATGTATAACTGAGCAGTTGAATGTCTATGTAAAGTGAAGGGAAACCTTCCTAAAGGGACATCACACCTTTGAGATAGGAAAGAAACCTGTGTATAGAGAGTGAGGAGGAAGGGCTGTTGACTGACATTGTCCTTGATATGTCCTGAGAGGGATTTTGACAGAACAGAGGTCTGAGGTGAGTAGATTCACCTAGAGCAAGTTGACCAAGATGGTGTGGGAATGCCAGGGAACGTGATGGGAGCAAAGTGCCTGCCACCCAGGCAATGACAACACAATTCTGAACCTCACACCATCTGCACTGGGAAAGCTTGCTGACTCCACGTCAACTGTTGAGAGGAGCAATCGCCTTTGCAGAAACTATTACCTGCCATTGGATGGCCATGCTCAAAATTCCCCAAGACAATAAGCCAATGTGCCCCATGTGTAGGGGTTTTGGAGAAAGGGTGCCCATTCTTATTGTTGGGTTAAATTAAGCATGAAAAGAACATTTTCAACCAGAATAAGATGAGTTACAAGATTTAAACCAACCCATCAAATGGCTGTCAGTCATATTCAAGGATAATATTAATACCAACCATTTCATAGATATTTGTGTATCATAAGAAGTTACTACAATAACGTTTATTTTCCTACAAATATAAATGTATGCTTGACTCTAAGTTTTCAAGATATTCCTTAAAGAAGTCATTATTTTACATAGTGAGCTAAACTTTTATTATGCAAATTATAAAAAGGTAAATAATAAAAATAATATCCTGTATATGATACAAGGCTCTTGTATTTCCTTTCTGTTCTTGTGCACCTGCCATAATGACATTCTTTCGTTGCCCCTGCCTAAGCTGTATATATATTTACACACACACGTACTAATTCTGCATCCTTTGTCGCTATGGCTTTGCTTCTCTTTCAACATGATAATTTACAATAAAATTCTGCTATACCAGCAGGAAGATTTTACTTTTATGGCACTTGGGGGCTTAGCAGATTGCAAATTATTTATCCTATAACTTCTTCAGAAGGTATTATTTCCTTTAATTTTTTTTTAAAACTCAGACATAATCTACATTAATTTTAAGACACATAGGGTCGCTGAAAGTTTAAAAATATGATTCAATATAATTTTTTTTGGGTAATTTTAAACTGGTCTGCAACTATTTTGTTGAACAGTTTTAGAACTGTCTACTTGTTGTAACCTAAAACGGTGTGTTTCCAGGGAAGAGTAAACAACCATTACCCTCTCATCTGTTTCAATTTTCTCTTCTTGTCAGTTACTTCTTTCCTTGGCTAGCCATGGAAACTCACAAACATCAGAGTTGGTTCATTTGTATTCCTGTTTCCAAACATCAAATAAAGCCATCCATAAATTAATTTTATGAGCAATTAAGTTCTTCTAAGTCAATACTTTCTAAATTGATTTCTCTTTTACAATCAAGACACAGTTTAGCTTCATTTTATAACATTAGCCACAGCTCTCAGATAGTTTTCCATTTTAATTTTGGTGTCTACTTACATTTTATTTTTTTAAGTAAAAATAAAGTTTGGTGAGAGAGTGAAAGAGAGAAAGAAGACTTGAAAAGGGTTGGTGAAGGAGAGGGCGGATATGACCTGAAGAACTAAGTGGTGAAGGCAAAGGGGTCCCTTGTGGGAGGGACACTGTGGGGGTGGCATCCAGAGCTGACAGTGGGCACAGGGAGGGGATTCAAATCAGCCAGCAGCCCAGGACGGGCACAGGACATTCAGCATGTATTGTGGATGTCAGGAGATGTGGTTTGGGATAAATATTTGGCTTCTCCAAGGTCTTTGTGTGGTCATTTGGAAGTCATTTTCATAGAACATTGACAACTTTGATTCTAAGAGTTTTTGAAACAAATAAAAAAGGAAAGTGTGGAGATTCCCCCAAATTGTATGCCTGTTCTGAAGAAAAATTAACAGCGTTGGCCCAAGGAGAAATAGAAAGTTAAATATTACTTCAAATGTTTGCTGCCGAGATTTAAAAAAATGAGATGATAAAAGGGTTAGCACCATGCCTGGTATATAATAAGCTCCCAATGTTTACAGATTACATACTTATGACTGTAATTATCATTACTGTCTGTATCAAGGTTTGTAATTGTGGTGGCCTTTTTTTACTTATACTTCCATTCTTGTTTCATTTTATCCATGCTATTTATTTCTCCCCTGTTAAGGAATCACTGCTGGCTAAAACTTCTCATCTGATCCCCATGGGGGAAAGGTATGGTGCAAATCCAAAAAAATAGCTCAGCTGTTGAAATTCTGACTGCACTGCAAGATAGAGTCCTCAATGCTTGCCGACTAGAATTAGGCAAGACCGGAGTACATCAAAAGCTGTAGATCCATTTGTTGAAGAAAAGGCTGAAGTCATTATCAAAACAACATTCCAATGGCATATTATAATAGTGAGAAAGGAAAAACTCAGATACACGGGAAAAAACGAGTACCTGTGTGAGTCCATACATGTCATTGAAGAGATTGGTAGTAGGTGGGTGCAAAAGTAATTACAGTTTTCCCATTGCTTATAATGGCAAAAACCCCAACTGTTTTGGCAACAACCTAAAATGAATAAATGAAACAAGAATGGAAGCATAACTACGGCATTAGAAAGAGTTTAGTAAGCCAGGAGCTAGGAAGAAAGACGCATGCCTTCACTAGAAATCACATTTTTTTTTTTTTTTTTTTTTTTTGAGACAGAGTCTGGCTCCATTGCCAGGCACCAGGCTGGAGGGCAATGGCGCGATCTCTGCAACCTCCACCTCCCAGGTTCAAGCAATTCTCCTGCCTCAGCCTCCCAAGTAGCTGGGATTACAGGTGCACGCCACCACGCCCAGCTAATTTTTGTATTTTTAGTAGAGATGGGGTTTCACCATATTGGCCAGGATGGTCTCGATCTCTTGACCTAGTGATCCGCCCACTTCGGCCTCCCAAAGTGCTGGGATTACAGGCGGGAGCCACTGCGCCTGGCCAAAATCACTTTTTTATACACGCTATGGCATACTTGGCATGAAGCAGAAAGCACCTTATGTTGGTTTAGGCTGCTGCATCAAAATAACTTAGACTGGGTAATTTATAAACTGCAGAATTTCATTCCTCACAGTTCTAGAGCCTGGGAAGTCCATGATCAAGGTGCCAATAGATTCCGTGTCTGGTGATGGCCCCGTCTTTCTGGATGGCACCTTCATGTGTTCTCACACAGCAGAAGGGCAGAAAGGACCCGAGAGCTCTCTTATGCCTCTTTGGGTACTAATTCCATGCGTGAAGTTTTATCCTCATGGCCTAATCTCCCTATCAAAGTTCCCATTTTCTAATATCATCTTCTTGGTGATTAAGTTTCAAGACGTGAGTACTGGAGAGACACAAACACTCAGACCACAGCACACCCGTTTTTCTCATGCTCTTCATTCTGGATGCAGCACGGCAATGGTCTCTCTGAGTCCACCCTCTACAACAGTGCTATCTCACTTGGGAAGCCCTAGTCACCTGTGGGCAGTGAAACTGTGACAGTCATAAGTCTGAAAAAGGATATGTTGTAAATGTAAAGCATACACTATATTTTGAAGACCAGGCACATATTAAAAAACGTTAAGTATCTCATTAACAATTTTTAATAGTATTTATGTTGAAATGGTATTTTGGATGTTTTGTGCTGAATAAAGCATATTAGTAAGATGAATTTTATCTGTTTCATTTCACTTATTTTAATAAGCCTACAGGAAAAACAGAATTGTGTTCATGGTTAACACTATATTTCTTTTATGTAGAACTGCTCCTGAGATTTTGCTCTACACTCCTAGTTCTGAATACAATATTTCCCAGTGCTGGGCTTGGCTGTCATGTCGTTAGCAGCGCAGTATTTCTCTCAATGCATCCATGCTCAGATGCTCTGCCAAGGTAGTCACTATATTAAGGTGTGGTCTTCAGGGCAGGATGTGAGTGAATCTGGGAAACTGATACAAAGAAAGAAAACGTTTAATTAAAGTTAAACAGGTCATGAAGTTTCATCATTAGCCCAGGCACACATTCTTCTCCAATTTAAAATTATTTCTTAAATTTAATTCTCAAAGCACTGCTATGAGTTTGATAATACTAGCTTTGTTTTACAGAAAATAAAACTTATACTTCCAGAAGTTCAGTAACTTGGCTAAAGTCCCAATTCAGGCAGTAAAGCTAGGATTTCAGTAGAGTTCTGTGCTGAGCTCAGTGCCATGGTCTCTACCAACACCTACTGCACCCAGCTCCTGTACAAAAGAATTGTACCCAGGAAGTGAATAAGCTGAGACTTTCTTCTCAAAGGAATTACGTAAGGACTCAATAGGTCTCCAAATCCATTTGTGTCTTTATTTGGATTTCAAACTATCTCCTCATACTAAATTTGTTCAGGATGTACCCATAAACGAAAGGATTAAGAATTGCTGAATACCTTTTAGTCTTCAAGAAAAAAAGTATACACATCCCAACAATTAAATATCCAACTAGAATTAATTCAAGTAGAATTAATTCAAGTAAAACTCAATGTCTAACCTTGTTTTGAATGTTCTAATTTGAACAGTTTTAAACAAATTGTGATTACTATAGTCCTTCAGCCAACATTAAGTGATTTGTGCTTAAGCAGTAAGGAAACAAAGATGAATAAGAAATAGTTTTTGTTCTGTTAGACCAAAGAGCTTGTAGAAGAGGTAGGAAATGCAAGAAATTAATGTGATAAATTTTTGTAATTGCAATAATAAATGTACAAGATAGAAAAGTGACAAAGTTAAAATATTAACATGGATTGGAGAAGAAGAGAAAATACTTAATGGAAGAGTATGTGTCTTGGGACTTGAACAAAGACTACG